>JAWNPF010000043.1:32500-337826 GCA_035045185.1 Drosophila meridiana
AGCGTAACTTTTTAAATTTTTTTTTTTAATTCATATACATGAGGTGGTTGTGCTAGTTGAGATGATGCGCTCTATCGTTACATATGTAGTAAATAGATGCAGGTCGAGTCCAGGTGCGGTGATGTTTGTTTTTCTTCTTCTTTTTTTGTTGATTTGTTTATTTATTTAATTGTTTATTTATTTTTGATTTACATACATTCTAGTTGAATAAAATTTTAAAATTATAATTTAATTTTGGAAAATTTAATGTTATATGCAAGCTATGGAGCGTATTAAACAATCAAAGTCGGATGGGGCTCAGGGTATCTCCTAGTCGGGCACCTCCGACTAGAGTTTTCTTACTTGTTTAATTTTTTTTTTTTTAATTTATAAACATGATGTGGTTGTGCTAGTTAAGATTATGTGCTTTAACGATACATATGCAGTAAATGGATGCAGGTTCGAGTCCAGGTGCGGTGATGTTTGTTTTTATACCCTGAGCCCATTGAAAATGGGAAATCAGGGTATAATGGTTTTGTTAAATGTATGTAACAGGCAGAAGGAGGCGTGTCAGACCCCAAAAAGTATATATATTCTTGATCAGGGCGACGAGCTGAGTCGATTTAGCCCTGTCCGTCTGTCTGTCCGTCCGTCTGTCCGTATGTTTGAACGCGTCGATTTCAGAACGTAGTTGACCTAGAGACTTGAATTTTTTTTGTTGGGTCCGTGGATAGCACGCGCAGGTCAAGTTTGTTACCAAAAAACGATATCTATTTTTGTTGTATTGTTATTGATTTTAAACCTTATCGAAAACAGGTTATAAAATTTTATCTCCCACACCTTTAGAGCTAGACTCCTCAAATTTAGCATATAGATTCATGTGAATTTTATGCAATTTCTATTTTTTTTTTTTTTGGATACTGGCTCTTTTTACTAATTACCCCCCCCCCCCCCTGCCATCAAACACCCATTGAGAGTCTGTTCCAAATATAACCATGTGAATAAATTCGCATTTTTATAAAATGTAAAAAATTCAATAGAATCATATGCTGAAAGTTTCATCAAAATCCGTTAAGTCAGTCCCGATTTATTAAACAAAACGTTTGGCCAATAATCACACTCACGTGGCAAGCAGCGACGCGCAGCAAAAAACATTTACACATACATTGAATCGTGCAAGCGCGTCTACTATGCATGGGCACAAATACATTCAAGGCCATTCGTTCTAGCATATTCTTCAACCAAATTCTGTTTGCATTTTCAGCCGCTTTTGTAGTTTTGTATTTGTCATATATCGCCCTTTACACGCATACATTGAAACAGACCACCGTTTTTGTATGTACACATACTCATACGTTCATATGCGCGCATTTCAGCATATTCTAAGAATTACAACTGCGATTGTTCTGCTTCTTTAGTTTTGTATTTGTAACATATCGCATTGTAGAACTACTTTGTGTTTTGCCAACAAGCAACACAATACTGGTGTGGCGTAGTGGATAGACACAAAGCGCGTAAACGAAAGGTCCCGGGTTCGAAACTCAGTGATGACAACAGCATAACTTTTTTAATTTTTTTTTTTTTAAATCTATAAACATGAGGTGGTCGTGCTAGTTGAGATGACGCGCTTTAAAGTTACACATGTAGTAAATAGATGCAGGTTCGAGTCCAGGTGCGGTGATGTTTGCTTTCTTTTCATTTTTTTGTTTATTTATTTAATTATTAATTTATTTTTGATTTAGATACATTCTAGTTGAATAAAATTTCAAAATTATAATTTAATTTTGCAAAATTTAATGTTATATGCAAGCTACATAGCGTATTAAACAATGCAAATGGGACGGGGCTCAGGGTATCTCCTAGTCGGGCACCTTTGACTAGAGTTTTCTTTCTTGTTCTTTTCTTTTTTTTTTTGTGAATTTGTTTATTTATTTAATTATTAATTTATTTTGATTTACATACATTCTAGTTGAATAAAATTTCAAAAATATAATTTAATTTTGGAAAATTTAATGTTATATGCAAGCTATATAGCGTATTAAACAATGCAAATCGGACGAGGCTCAGGGGATCTCCTAGTCGGGCACCTCCGTCTAGAGTTTTCTTACTTGTTTTCTTTTTTTTTTTATACCCTGAGCCCATTGAAAATGGGAAATCAGGGTATAATGTTTTTGTTAAATGTATGTAACAGGCAGAAGGAGGCCTGTCAGACCCCACAAAGTATATATATTCTTGATCAGGGCGACGAGCTGAGTCGATTTAGCCCTGTCCGTCTGTCTGTCTGTCCGTCTGTCCGTCTGTCCGTCTGTCCGTCCGTCCGTATGTTTGAACGCGTCGATTGAAGCATCTAGACAAGGTAGAGACTTCAATTTTTATACCCTGAGCCCATTGAAAATGGGAAATCAGGGTATAATGGTTTTGTTAAATGTATGTAACAGGCAGAAGGAGGCGTGTCAGACCCCACAAAGTATATATATTCTTGATCAGGGCGACGAGCTGAGTCGATTTAGCCCTGTCCGTCTGTCTGTCCGTCCGTCTGTCCGTCTGTCCGTATGTTTGAACGCGTCGATCTCAGAACGTAGTTGACCTAGAGACTTGAATTTTTTTTTGGTGGGTCCGTGGATAGCACGCGCAGGTCGAGTTTGTTACCAAAAAACGATATCTATTTTTGTTGTTTTGTTATCGATTTTAAACCTTATCGAAAACAGGTTATAAAATTCTATCTGCCACACCTTTAGAGCTAGACCCCTCAAATTTTGCATATAGATTCACGTGAATTTTATGCAATTTCAATTTTTTTATTTTTTGCGTACCGGCTCTTTTTACTAATTACCCCCCCCCCCCCCCCCTCAGCCTTCAAACACCCATTGAGAGTCTGTTGCAAATATAACCATGTGAATAAATTAGCATTTTTATAAAATGTAAAAAATTCAATAGAATCATATGCCGAAAGTTTCATCAAATTCCGTTAAGTCAGTCCCGATTTATTAAACAAAACGTTTAGCCAATCACACGCACGTGGCAAGCAGCGACGCGCAGCAAAAAACATTTACACATACACATACATTGAAACGTGCAAGCGCGTCTACTATGTAGGCCATTCGTTCTAGCATATTCTTCAACCAAATTCTGTTTGCATTTTCAGCCGCTTTTGTAGTTTTGTATTTGTTATATATCAGACCTTTACACGCATACATTGAAACAGACCACCGTTTTTGTATGTACACATACTCATACGTTCATATGCGCGCATTTCAGCATATTCTAAGAATTACAACTGCGATTGATCTGCTTCTTTAGTTTTGTATTTGTAACATATCGCATTGTAGTACTACTTTGCGTTTTGCCAACAAGCAACGCAGTACTGGTGTAGCGTAGTGGATAGACACAAAGCGCGTAAACGAAAGGTCGCGGGTTCGAAACTCAGTGACAACAGCGTAACCTTTTTTATTTTTTTTTTTAAATCTATAAACATAAGGTGGTCGTGCTAGTTGAGATGACGCGCTTTAACGTTACACATGTAGTAAATAGATGCAGGTTCGAGCCCAGATGCGGGATGTTTGCTTTCTTTTCATTTTTTTGTTTATTTATTTAATTATTAATTTATTTTTGATTTACAGACATTCTAGTTGAATAAAATTTCAAAATTATAATTTAATTTTGCAAAATGTAATGTTATATGCAAGCTACATAGCGTATTAAACAATGCAAATGGGACGGGGCTCAGGGTATCTCCTAGTCGGGCACCTCCGACTAGAGTTTTCTTACTTGTTTTTGTTGGGTCCGTGGATAGCACGCGCAGGTCAAGTTTGTTACTAAAAAACGATATCTATTTTTGTTGTTTTGTTATCGATTTTAAACCTTATCGAAAATAGGTTATAAAATTATATCTCCCATAGCTTTAGATCTAGACCCCTCAAATTTAGCATATAGATTCATGTGAATTTTATCCAATTTCTATTTTTTTATTTTTTGGATACCGGCTCTTTTTATTAATTAACCCCCCCCCCTCCGCACCTTTGTCCCTCATGGAGAGTCTGTTGCAAATATAACCATGTGAATAAATTAGCATTTTTATAAAATGTAAAAAATGCAATAAAATCATATGCTGAAAGTATTATCAAATTCCCTTAAGTCAGTCCCGATTTATTAAACAAAACGTTTGGGCAATTATCACACGCACGTGGCAAGCAGCGACGCGCAGCGAAAAACTTTTACAAATACACATACATTGAAACGTGCAAGCGCAATACATTCAAGGCCATTCATTCCAGCATATTCTTCAACCAAATCTGTGTTTGAATTCTGTTTTGCATTTTCAGCCACTTCTGTAGTTTTGTATTTGTCATATATCGCCCTTTACACGCATACATTCATACGATCACCGTTTTTGTATGTACACATACTCATATGTTCATATGCGCGCATTTCAGCATATTCTAAGAATTACAATTGCGATTGATCTGCTTCTTTAGTTTTGTATTTGTCACATATCGCCTTGTAGTACTAGTTTGCGTTTTGCCAACAAGCAACACAATACTGGTGTGGCGTAGTATGTAGACGCAAAGCGCGTAAACGAAAGGTCCCGGGTTCGAAACTCAGTAACATCAGTGTAAGTTTTTTAATTTTTTTTAATCTATAAACATGAGGTGGTGTTGCTAGTTGAGATGACGAGCTTTAACGTTACATATGTAGTAAATAGATGCAGGTTTTAATCCAGGTGCGGTGATGCTTGTTTTTCTTCTTCTTTTTTGTTGATTTGTTTATTTATTTAATTAAAAATTTATTTTTAATTTACATACATTCTAGTTGAATAAAATTTCATTTAATTTTGGAAAATTTAATGTTATATGCAAACTATATAGCGTATTAAACAATGCAAATCGGACGGGGCTCAGGGTATCTCCTAGTCGGGCACCTCCGACTAGAGTTTTCTTACTTGTTTTAATAATAATTTATTGAAAGATTTAATTGAAATTATCACATTTGGGCGGTTCTTACTAGAGATAAGTTGTGTAATGCCCAGGGGAACACAATCGCAGTCGATTCCATATTTGGATGGATCATCACATCAGTGGGAGGACCAACTACAATTACGTCACTCTAAGCTACCATGGACATCAACGCATTGTTGCAACGGTTTTGGGAACTAGAGGAAGTTTGTATGTATATTTGTATTTTCGGCTGATAAACATCAGGATTTCCAACGAATATTATGGAGAGAAAATCCGTCAGCACCATTGCAGCACTTCAGACTCTGCACAGTTACATGCGGGACTGCGTCTGCACCATTCCTGGCAGTCAGGGTGTTAGAGCAACTCGCCAAGGACCACGAGCATGAGTTTCCTAGAGCAGCCAAGATATTGCTTGAGGATTTCTACGTGGATGATGTATTACCAGGAGCCATGACAGAGGAAGAACTCATTGACATTCAAACTGAGTAAGTTGCACTCATGTCACGTGCACAGTTGGAATTGGGAAAATGGATCTCAAATAGCACACGATTGAGCACTGTGCAAAGGTACTTGGACGGCCCTGGGATCCTGGAGAAGACAACCTTGCATACAACATTGTTCTCATCAAGGACTCGAATACGCCTCCAGCAACATGGAATCTAGGACGCGTAATCTAGGTACCCAGTAGAAGATGAATTAGTACGGGCAGTTAAGCTCAAGGTCGTTTCTGGAGGGATTATACGACCCATCACGAATATTCTTAAACAGAGTTTCAGGGAGGGCCGGGATGTTGAGGAACCATTTGTCATTTTTTTGCACATACGACGTTATTTAGCACATTTTTCATTATTTAGCATATTTTGGATTTTTTTAGTATATATGTAACTTTAATTGTTATCGGCGAATGAAGAGCTGTATCGAGATCAACTATCGGTTAAGTCGATACAACTATGTTAGTATTGAGTAAGCAAACGAACGGACAAGTTGAGCGTACCAGCAATTGGCTGATATAGTTCAAATAAAATAAAGATATGTTTAATTATTCATCAATCGCAATTGTAATTCTTAGACTATGCTGAAATGCGCGCATATGAAAAACGCTGGTCTGTTTTAATGTATGCGTGTTAAGGGCGATATATGACAAATACAAAACTACAGAAGCGGCTGAAAATGAAAACAGAATTCAAACACAGATTTGGTTGAAGAATATGCTAGAACGAATGACCTTGAATGTATTTGTGCACATGACCTTGAATGTATTGTGCACGCGCTTGCACGTTTCAATGTATGTGTATGTGTAAATGTTTTTTGCTGCGTGTCGCTGCTTGCCACGTGCGTGTGATTATTGACCAAACGTTTTGTTTAATAAATCGGAACTGACTTAACGGAATTTGATGAAACTTTCAGCATATGATTCTATTGAATTTTTTATATTTTTTTTTAAAAATGCTAATTTGTTCACATGATTAGATTTGCAACAGACTCTACAGGCAGGGGGGGGGGGGGGGGGTTAATTTGTAAAAAGAGCCTTTATCGAAAAAATAAAAAAATAGAAATTGCATAAAATTCACATGAATCTATCTATAATCTATATCTTAAGGGGTCTAGCTCTAAAGGTGTGAGAGATATAATTTTATAACCTATTTTCGATAAGGCTTAAAATCGATAACAAAACAACAAACATAGATATCGTTTTTTGGTAACAAACTTGACCTGCGCGTGCTATCCACGGACCCAACAAAAAAAAATGATGTCTCTAGCTTGCCTAGATGCTTCAACCGACGCGTTCAAACATACGGATGGACGGACAGACGGAAAGACAGACGGACAGGGCTAAATCGACTCAACTCGTCGCCCTGATCAAGAATATATATACTTTGTGGGGTCTGACACGCCTCCTTCTGCCTGATACATACATTTAACAAAACCACTATACCCTGATTTCCCATTTTCAAGGGGCTCATGGTATAATAAATATTCGCTTATTTAATTTTAACTTCTATATGGACCTAAACTAAGCTAGCTGTATCGTATGATTAAGTCCATGTGTCGCGACATCCCATACAAATCTGATGTTGCGGTGTCGCAACATAACACTTGTCAGCAAGTGTTGCCCACACGATTTAGAAATGCTTATGCGGCACCAAGGCGAGGCGGCTGGTTGGGTACATCTCAGAGGGGAGTGAGGGGACTGAGAAGGTAACTCGCGCATATGAACGTATCTATGTACATACAAAAACGTTGGTCTATTTGAATGTATGCGTGTAAAGGGCGATATGCATGTGATATATGCATTTGAAATGCAAACACAACTCAACAATTTTGGTTGAAGAATATGCTATAATGAATGGCCTTGAATTTATTTGTGCACATGCATAGCAAAAACGGTTGCACGTTTAACACATGCTTAGGATAATTGATCAAACATTTTGTTTAATAGATTGAAACGGAACTAACTTAACTGATTCTATTGAATTTTTTACATTTTATAAAAATGCTTAATCATTCACATGGTTATTTTTGCAACAAATTGGAAGTGTATGAGGGGATAGGTAAAAAGAAGCGGTATCCAAAATGTAACAAAAAAATTGAAATGGTATAAGATTTCGATATGCGATGGCGACGGCGTAAAAATAGTTTTTTCTTTTTGTTCCCTTAATAAATATAAAGTAGCTGTGCTAGTTTAGATGATGCGCTTTAACGATACATATTTAGTAGATGTAGGTTCAAATCCAACTGCATTGATGTTTGCTTTTTTCTTCTCTTTATTTGTTTATTTAATTAAATAATTATTTTTGATTGACATACATTCTAGTTGATTTTAAAAATAAAAGCTTAAAATATAATTTAATTTTGTAAAATTTTTTATTGTATGCAAGCTGTGTAGTATATTAAAAAATACAGATCAGATGGAGTTTAGGGTATCCCTAGTGGACAACCCGACTAGAGCTTTCATACTTGTTCTTTTCTTGTTCTATTCGGATCACCAGCTGGAGTAGCGCTACTCCTAATGATTCTAATATTTTTAATGATTCTAATATTTATACCCTGAGCCCATTGAAAATGGGAAATCAGGGTATAATGTTTTTGTTAAATGTATGTAACAGGCAGAAGGAGGCCTGTCAGACCCCACAAAGTATATATATTCTTGATCAGGGCGACGAGCTGAGTCGATTTAGCCCTGTCCGTCTGTCTGTCTGTCCGTCTGTCTGTCTGTCCGTCTGTCCGTCTGTCCGTCCGTCCGTATGTTTGAACGCGTCGATTGAAGCATCTAGACAAGCTAGAGACTTCAATTTTTTTTGTTGGGTCCGTGGATAGCACGCGCAGGTCAAGTTTGTTACTAAAAAACGATATCTATTTTTGTTGTTTTGTTATCGATTTTAAACCTTATCGAAAATAGGTTATAAAATTATATCTCCCATAGCTTTAGATCTAGACCCCTCAAATTTAGCATATAGATTCATGTGAATTTTATCCAATTTCTATTTTTTTATTTTTTGGATACCGGCTCTTTTTTATTAATTAACCCCCCCCCCCCCTCCGCACCTTTGTCCCTCATGGAGAGTCTGTTGCAAATATAACCATGTGAATAAATTAGCATTTTTATAAAATGTAAAAAATGCAATAAAATCATATGCTGAAAGTTTTATCAAATGCCCTTAAGTCAGTCCCGATTTATTAAACAAAACGTTTGGGCAATTATCACACGTACGTGGCAAGCAGCGACGCGCAGCGAAAAACATATACAGATACACATACATTGAAACGTGCAAGCGCAATACATTCAAGGCCATTCATTCCAGCATATTCTTCAACCAAATCTGTGTTTGAATTCTGTTTTGCATTTTCAGCCGCTTCTGTAGTTTTGTATTTGTCATATATCGCCCTTTACACGCATACATTCATACGATCACCGTTTTTGTATGTACACATACTCATATGTTCATATGCGCGCATTTCAGCATATTCTAAGAATTACAATTGCGATTGATCTGCTTCTTTAGCTTCTTTAGTTTTGTATTTGTCACATATCGCCTTGTAGTACTAGTTTGCGTTTTGCCAACAAGCAACACAATACTGGTGTGGCGTAGTGGGTAGACGCAAAGCGCGTAAACGAAAGGTCCCGGGTTCGAAACTCAGTAACATCAGTGTAAGTTTTTTAATTTTTTTTAATCTATAAACATGAGGTGGTCTTGCTAGTTGAGATGACGAGCTTTAACGTTACATATGTAGTAAATAGATGCAGGTTTTAATCCAGGTGCGGTGATGCTTGTTTTTCTTCTTCTTTTTTGTTGATTTGTTTATTTATTTAATTAAAAATTTATTTTTAATTTACATACATTCTAGTTGAATAAAATTTCAAAATTATAATTTAATTTTGGAAAATTTAATGTTATATGCAAACTATATAGCGTATTAAACAATGCAAATCGGACGGGGCTCAGGGTATCTCCTAGTCGGGCACCTCCGACTAGAGTTTTCTTACTTATTTTAATAATAATTTATTGAAAGATTTAATTGAAATTATCACATTTGGGCGGTTCTTACTAGAGATAAGTTGTGTAATGCCCAGGGGAACACAATCGCAGTCGATTCCATATTTGGATGGATCATCACATCAGTGGGAGGACCAACTACAATTACGTCACTCTAAGCTACCATGGACATCAACGCATTGTTGCAACGGTTTTGGGAACTAGAGGAAGTTTGTATGTATGTTTGTATTTTCGGCTGATAAACATCAGGATTTCCAACGAATATTATGGAGAGAAAATCCGTCAGCACCATTGCAGCACTTCAGACTCTGCACAGTTACATGCGGGACTGCGTCTGCACCATTCCTGGCAGTCAGGGTGTTAGAGCAACTCGCCAAGGACCACGAGCATGAGTTTCCTAGAGCAGCCAAGATATTGCTTGAGGATTTCTACGTGGATGATATATTACCAGGAGCCATGACAGAGGAAGAACTCATTGACATTCAAACTGAGTAAGTTGCACTCATGTCACGTGCACAGTTGGAATTGGGAAAATGGATCTCAAATAGCACACGATTGAGCACTGTGCAAAGGTACTTGGACGGCCCTGGGATCCTGGAGAAGACAACCTTGCATACAACATTGTTCTCATCAAGGACTCGAATACGCCTCCAGCAACATGGAATCTAGGACGCGTAATCTAGGTACCCAGTAGAAGATGAATTAGTACGGGCAGTTAAGCTCAAGGTCGTTTCTGGAGGGATTATACGACCCATCACGAATATTCTTAAACAGAGTTTCAGGGAGGGCCGGGATGTTGAGGAACCATTTGTCATTTTTTTTGCACATACGACGTTATTTAGCACATTTTTCATTATTTAGCATATTTTGGATTTTTTTAGTATATATGTAACTTTAATTGTTATCGGCGAATGAAGAGCTGTATCGAGATCAACTATCGGTTAAGTCGATACAACTATGTTAGTATTGAGTAAGCAAACGAACGGACAAGTTGAGCGTACCAGCAATTGGCTGATATAGTTCAAATAAAATAAAGATATGTTTAATTATTCATCAATCGCAATTGTAATTCTTAGACTATGCTGAAATGCGCGCATATGAAAAACGCTGGTCTGTTTTAATGTATGCGTGTTAAGGGCGATATATGACAAATACAAAACTACAGAAGCGGCTGAAAATGAAAACAGAATTCAAACACAGATTTGGTTGAAGAATATGCTAGAACGAATGACCTTGAATGTATTTGTGCACATGCATAGTAGACGCGCTTGCACGTTTCAATGTATGTGTATGTGTAAATGTTTTTTGCTGCGTGTCGCTGCTTGCCACGTGCGTGTGATTATTGACCAAACGTTTTGTTTAATAAATCGGAACTGACTTAACGGAATTTGATGAAACTTTCAGCATATGATTCTATTGAATTTTTTATATTTTTTTTAAAAATGCTAATTTGTTCACATGATTAGATTTGCAACAGACTCTACAGGCAGGGGGGGGGGGGTTAATTTGTAAAAAGAGCCTTTATCGAAAAAATAAAAAAATAGAAATTGCATAAAATTCACATGAATCTATCTATAATCTATATCTTAAGGGGTCTAGCTCTAAAGGTGTGAGAGATATAATTTTATAACCTATTTTCGATAAGGCTTAAAATCGATAACAAAACAACAAACATAGATATCGTTTTTTGGTAACAAACTTGACCTGCGCGTGCTATCCACGGACCCAACAAAAAAAAATGATGTCTCTAGCTTGCCTAGATGCTTCAACCGACGCGTTCAAACATACGGATGGACGGACAGACGGAAAGACAGACGGACAGGGCTAAATCGACTCAACTCGTCGCCCTGATCAAGAATATATATACTTTGTGGGGTCTGACACGCCTCCTTCTGCCTGATACATACATTTAACAAAACCACTATACCCTGATTTCCCATTTTCAAGGGGCTCATGGTATAATAAATATTCGCTTATTTAATTTTAACTTCTATATGGACCTAAACTAAGCTAGCTGTATCGTATGAATAAGTCCATGTGTCGCGACATCCCATACAAATCTGATGTTGCGGTGTCGCAACATAGCACTTGTCAGCAAGTGTTGCCCACACGATTTAGAAATGCTTATGCGGCACCAAGGCGAGGCGGCTGGTTGGGTACATCTCAGAGGGGAGTGAGGGGACTGAGAAGGTAACTCGCGCATATGAACGTATCTGTGTACATACAAAAACGTTGGTCTATTTGAATGTATGCGTGTAAAGGGCGATATGCATGTGATATATGCATTTGAAATGCAAACACAACTCAACAATTTTGGTTGAAGAATATGTTATAATGAATGGCCTTGAATTTATTTGTGCACATGCATAGCAAAAACGGTTGCACGTTTAACACATGCTTAGGATAATTGATCAAACATTTTGTTTAATAGATTGAAACGGAACTAACTTAACTGATTCTATTGAATTTTTTACATTTTATAAAAATGCTTAATCATTCACATGGTTATTTTTGCAACAAATTGGAAGTGTATGAGGGGATAGGTAAAAAGAAGCGGTATCCAAAATGTAACAAAAAAATTGAAATGGTATAAGATTTCGATATGCGATGGCGACGGCGTAAAAATAGTTTTTTCTTTTTGTTCCCTTAATAAATATAAAGTAGCTGTGCTAGTTTAGATGATGCGCTTTAACGATACATATTTAGTAGATGTAGGTTCAAATCCAACTGCATTGATGTTTGCTTTTTCTTCTCTTTATTTGTTTATTTAATTAAATAATTATTTTTGATTGACATACATTCTAGTTGATTTTAAAAATAAAGGCTTAAAATATAATTTAATTTTGTAAAATTTTTTATTGTATGCAAGCTGTGTAGTATATTAAAAAATACAGATCAGATGGAGTTTAGGGTATCCCTAGTGGACAACCCGACTAGAGCTTTCATACTTGTTCTTTTCTTGTTCTATTCGGATCACCAGCTGGAGTAGCGCTACTCCTAATGATTCTAATATTTTTAATGATTCCAATATTTTTAATGATTCTAATATTTTTAATAATAATTTATTGAAAGATTTAATTGAAATTAATTAAAATATCTTTTCGCTCGGTGCCAGATTAAGTTGACTGCTTTTTAAAATACCGGCCTCTGTTTCGAGCCTTTGGTCTTCTTTTGCTTACTTAAGTATGGAATTAAAGTTATCGCAAGAATTGAAGTGAAGAATTCCATTCCAAATCGCTAACTTCAATTCATGCGATAACTTTATTTCCATACTTAAGTAAGCAATTAGTTTATGTTATGCACAAGGTCACTACTTTTCGTACTTCGTCATTATTAACGACTTCGTATACGTTGGACTTAAAAGGTTTTTCTAGAACTTGCCAAAGTATTGGTCATTTTTATTCTGTGGCCATCAATTATTTTGTCTACTTTTTTGCCTGTATGTCTTTTAGTTCGGATATTGTTATCCGCGTCTGCCACGAAATTGTCTTTTCCCTTTAGTAATACCACTGTGAAATTGTATTATTCTAATTCTAGCCGCATGCGTGTTAATTTTGATCTGGGGTTGATCATGGAAAATAGGTATGTTAATGCTCTCCGTTTTTATTTGATAGCTCATTCCATTTCGCTATTATCTGCATTTATCGATAATTTTAATGCGTTTTGAGACGTCGTTTGTACATAATTTGAGCTACAGACTTCAAATTTGCTGTATTAGTTAATTATTAGTTATAATTATTTATGGAGATCTGTGGTCCAACGGGTGAAGCCTTTTAAAAGCCTTCGCCTGTTGTTGTTGTGTCCAGGTCAGTAGCCAGTCGATTTGCGTGCGGCAAAAAGCCTGTCCGCGTACCTTGAGGAGTGACGTCCGATCAGTTCAGCAATTGTTGGAATTCTGAGATCACTGTGCAACACAGAATTGCGAACGTACCAGCTGGCACCTGTGAGTAGCGCTTTGTTTTGCAGGGTTTGCACTTTTTTTATGTGTATCCTCGCTGCGGTACCCCAAATGGGGATAGCATAAGCGTAAATCTTCTAATTTATCTTCTAATTTACCTTCCATTTTTTTCTTTGGGGAGAAAAATCTTGTAATGATCCAGATTCTGCTGATCTTTTTGCAAAGTTTTTTCAATCCACTTATTCATCTAATGACACTCACACTCCTTCGTACTCATTTGTTAGTCCGGCAACGAATATTATCAATGTTCCTAGTGTTTCCCTTGCTTCTTTGGTTTCTGCCATTCGGACTTTGAAATCATCTTTTTCGCCTGGTGCTGATAATATTACAAGCTGTGTTATAAAGGAATGCAGTGCTTCTTTACAGTTACCTTTATTAAAACTATTCAATTTGTCCCTGGAGTCTTCTGTTTTTCCATCTATTTGGAAGGAATCATTTATTATCCCATTACATAAGAAAGGTGGGAGGTCTGACATTTCAATTTATAGAGGTATAGCTAAACTGTCTGTTATCCCGAAATTATTTGAAAAAATCATAACTTCAAACTTACAACATTTTCGTAAATCGATTATTTCGCCATCTCAACATGGTTTTTTCTAGATTCGATCAACTTCCACTAATTTATTAGAATTTTCTTCTCTAATCAACTATAGCTATTTAAACAAAATGCAAACTGATGTTATTTATACTGATTTCAGTAAAGCATTTGATTCAGTTAATCATAACATCTTAATTTGCAAGCTTGATCACTTAGGATTTCACCCTAAACTTTTGTCTTGGATTTCATCCTATTTGAAAGGTAGGTCACAAAGGGTATTGTTGAGGACATCAATTTCGAAGCTTATCTCTGTTTCTTCAGGCGTACCTCAGAGCAGTCATTTAGGACCGCTGCTGTTTTCCCTTTTTATAAATGATCTTATTAGCCATATTATTCACTCGAAAATTTTTATGTATGCAGACGATGTTAAGCTCTGCTTTTCATACTCCAACTTGCTTGATCATTTTCGCCTTCAAGATGACCTTAATTCCTTTCAGCTTTGGTGTGCGACTAATCAGTTGCATTTAAATTGTTCTAAGTGTATGACAATGACCTTCAGTCGTACCATCCCTCATATTGTTAATTACACTATAAACAACATTTCCCTGCAACGAATTTTAACTGTCAAAGATCTTGGTGTTACTTTTGACACAAAACTTTCTTTTAATCTTCATATCTCTACTATATTAAATGAATCTAAAGGTGCTCTTGGTTTTATTAAACGTTGGTCAAAGGAGTTTAAAGATCCCTTTATAACCAAACTGTTATATACTTCGCTGGTTCGACCTATTTTAGAATACTGTTCAATTATTTGGTCTCCACAGCATAAATTGTATCAGGACCGTATTGAATCGGTCCAGAAACAGTTTCTTATCTTTGCGTTGCGTGATCTAAACTGGGATCCAAATCTTCGTTTACCGTCTTATCAGAGTAGGCTTCTTCTTATTAATCTTTCATCTTTAATTAACCGTAGAACAATTTTGGGTGTTGTTTTCCTACATAATTTGATTATGGGTATTGATTGATTGATTCGCCATGTTTATTAAATCAGCTTAGTTTTTCTGTTCCTTCTAGAACAACCAGACACTTTCGTCCGTTGTATTTACCTGTATGCACATCAGATTATTCTTTGCATAGCGCGTTACACGTTATGTTATGCATACATTATAATAAATTTTATCATGTGTACTCCTCTGAACTCTCTCTGCCCTGAATAAAATCCTTGCTTGCAGATCATCTTCGTGGTATCACTGACAGTGCCCATGAGTGAGCCGGTAGTTCCTAGATTTTTACTTATATCTAAGATTATATATTTAATATATAAGTTTCCTGCAATTACTCTCTGTCTTTTATAGCATCAATAATATCACTGACTAAAATGGCTGTGAATTGGGGCATAGCTGGCCGTATTAATGACCCACCGAGTTGGTGGTATTATTGATAATTTATATTATTTTAGGCTTTTTATATATAAATATTTTTATTGTTTACATTTAAGTTGACTCCAGTCTTGTCAATGTCTTTTAATAATAAATAAATAAATAAAAAATATATGAGTGTTGGGACGACGACGGCATTATAAATTTTTATTTTGCTGTCTCTCCTCTTCGCATTGTGAAGCTTACGTGAGCTGATTTCTGTGCATTGATGGTTCAACACCACTGTTTTGCCCAACACCCAATTGCGTCCAGGTACCTCTGGAGGCTTTCAATAGCTTCTTGCGCAGAGTGAGATCGCGACAGGATGGCAGTGTCATCTGCACTTCCGTGTCTGCTGCTCCATAGTTGTCCAGTGGAAGTGGCATGTCAGCTGTGTACAGTGTGTACAGTGTTGGCCCCAGTACACTGCCTAGATGCGGCTGTACTCTAGCTAAGAATATTCTTTCGAATATTTTAGCAAGCACAGGCAACAGACTAATTGGCCTGTACGAGCCGATTACGCCTACTGGTTTGCCTGGTTTGGGGATCATCACAATCATAGCCCGCTTCCAGCAAGCTGGAAAGTGCCGGATGCGAAAAATGGGGTTGAACAGGATGACTATGTAGTCTATAGTCGAGTCGGGCGACGATCTTAGGACTCTGCTGTTTATTGAATCGTGCCCGGGCGCTTTATTTTTCTTAATCCGGCTGATTCCGTCTGATTCCGTCGTCGTCTGATGGGAGTGGAGAGAGTATATTGTTTGCTGTGTCTTCTACCTCGTTTGGCTCAGCACAGATCAGGGGCGTAAACTGCTGCTGCAGATGGAGGGCATCGGATTGTGGCTCATCACCCATTAACCAAGCACCAGATGTGCTGCTTATAGGGTAACGACGCATTGGTTGCATTTTAATGCTTCGGGTAAACTTCCACAGTTTAAATTCAGCACCGGCCGGATAGTCCGCTTGGTGGCTTCATTGTACCTCGTTTTGTCCAACGACGTTCTTGAGCGCATCCAACGTCGTCTTGTCCATCTTTTGTACGTGAGGAGATTTTGTATTTCGGAATAGCAAGGAGTGCAGCTTTGACTATTGTTTCTTGCAGCCTGTTTGCTACATAGTCTACATCTTCGGGTGTGTTAAGATCCATTTCCGGGTGTAGCGAAGAGTTCAGATGGCGTCTGAAGGCTCCAAGATCGGATCCTGGAGGAAGAAGTCGTTTTCTGGTAGGGAAAGGCTGAGGCTGTGCGTGCACTGTCACTATGAGGGGAAGGTGATCTGAAGACAGTTCGAAGCACTCTTCTATCGTAATCTGGCGATCGGCGATACCTTTGTAAAGAGCAAAGTCAATTGCTGATGGATTATGTCGATTTCATGGATACCGCGTTTTGGGGCTCCAGTTGCAAGTATTTTGTACCGCATTGCATGTATTGCCTCGAAGGTAGCTTCTCCTCGTGTGTTTGTGCTGTTGCTGCCCCAGAATGGATGCCAGCTATTCCAATCTCCTCCGATTAGTGTTCTGTCCTGCCTCTGTTCAAGGAGCTTTTACATCATTTTCGCAGAGTCTAGCATTCGGTGGGCAATAGAGCGATACGATCTCTAGCTCTCCGATGGACGTAGTTAGTCGAATTGCTTCAGCTTGCATCGGTGGGTTGGATATTGGGGGTAAAGGTGAATGTGTGAGCGAAGAGCGTACGAGGACCGAAATATTGCTAGTTCCTCAGTTTTGTTTCTGAGGCCATTAGCGTTCCAAATACCCACTCGTAGTCATTATTTATAAATTAAATTTGAAGCAATAACCATTAGGCTCTGAAAGATTGAGATCAGAGCGGATTTCATCGAACTGAGCCTGTTATTTTTGGAGAAGTTCAGCGAGGAAATGCTTGTGCATAAGATACGCCACACGCAGGAGGGGCACTTCTGATAAGTGAGTTAACTTGTTAACTGCTGTAGCAGGTCTGGGATAGTGACCTGCTGGGCCGTTACGGGCTGAGACAGGGTTTCTTTTTCTGGTGGAGACTGCATCTTGAGAAGGTGCTTGTAGACAAGGCAACCTTTGTAGTTAGCAGGGTGTTGTTGCTTGCAGTGTACACAAGTGGGGGACTGTGACTTCTCTTTAGTGCAGTTTTTGGAGTCGTGATCCTCTGCGCATTTAACACACCTAGGTGCTTTGTGACAGTATCTCTGCGTATGCCCGAACTCCTGGTAACGATAGCATTGAGTTAGGTCATTGAACTTTCTTACCAGTTCAGCTGTACATCGCTATCTGCAGATAACACGTAAATCCAGAATGCCTGGGTCACATCAACAAAGAATATGTTAGGCGGCGATTTGTCGATGAGGCTGACTGGGTTGTGCATGTTTTTTACTATATGTCCATTACTCTCGAGGTCCTCTTTTATGTATAGAGCATTAGTGCTGTGATGAAGACCTTTGAGGCAAACTCGATATGGTTTATCCTCCTTTAGTTAGTAGCAATGGAACTCCAGTCCTTGCTCTGTGAAGTGCTTTACGACAGCGCGGTAATCATCGCTGTTTCGTGTGAGAACTCCAATATCACTTCGCCTTGCCTTAGATTCGTACGAGTTTCTGGTAATGCATTGCTCGATTAGCAGGTGTAAATTAGCCACCGAATTGATGTTCGGACACCAAATAGGAGGCGGCCGTGGCTTAGGATTCTCCGATGGTGCTGCATCATTCACGGGCACATTTTCAATTTCGTCAGTATCTTCATCAGTTTGTAGGAGTGCGAAACGATTTTGAGACATAGCCGCTTTGCTTGTGCTGGGTTCATCTACCAATATATTTTTATACTTGTTTCCCAAAGGGAAAAGAGTAATTGGTTTTGTGCAATGTCTGTATTGCTGTCCGTCCGTCTTTCCGTCTGTCCGTCTGTCCGTATGAATGCAATATTTTTCTACGCTATTGAAGTTAGAGACTTGAAATTTGGAACATATACTCGTGTATACTCTCGAATTATAAAGTGTCAAGATTTTCCCGATACGCCCACTAGGGGCGTGACAAATCGAAAAATGCTTGCGCCCATAGTCAAGAAATCATATTATTTGAAGAGCTAGAGAGTTGCAATTTTGAATGTATACTTGCGTTGACCACCCAAGTTCAAAAAGATATGGCGGATCTATCTATACCCATTGGGGGCGTCGCAATTCGGGTAAACTGTATCGTCTACATTTTTAAAGTTAGAATGCTGAAATTTGGCACGTAACTTAACGCTACGATTCTTTAAAGATTGATGGAAAGATTTTATGCCCACGCCCACTGGGGGCGTGGCAAATCGGATCTGAATATATATTGATTTTACAAGTTCAGCTATATTTTGAGCACTATTGATGCTAGAGACTTCAAATTTGATATATATATAATCGGATAAGCAACCCAAGTTCAAAAAGATATGGCGGATATACCTACGCCTTCAGGAGGCGTAGCAAATCACAAAACCTTATAGGTCCTACAGTTTTAGAGCTAGACGATGTTTGTGTTACTGGGGGCCTCTTCTATTGATTCCCCAAAAAATGAATCTTACGCCCCTTTGGCGGCGTGGTATATCGGAAAAATACCCTGTAACTTTCACATTTTTGGAGTGTAAGCATCAAAATTTTACAGTTACGTTACCCTCAACTCCTTCTAAGAACTTGCCAAATATGATAAGTCTACGCCTACTGGAGGCGTGGCAAATTTGCAACAAAGTTTGTAACGCCCAGCATCAAAATTCATATGTATGTGCCACCTATATAAATAAGCTTAATAAGAATTGCTAAGACGACAAACGGCATTTCTAATAAATATTAAGAAATGTGTGTTATTTGATTTAATTTTGAAGTTCTGCAAATAATTTATCTGTTAAAATTATCATTTTTCGTATAGCCTAGGTCAGTTATGTTATTTTCCTTTTGGTGTGTGTGACCATACCGTCATACTATATTTTTTTATCGATTACACATTGACTCGTCATTCAGAACAAAATTATTCCACACAAAAAAATTGACGATAGCGCCCATCATGTATGTATGTATGTAGGCACGAACAGTAGCGCACAAGAATTGAATTTGAATTTGTTGTGATGATGTACACGTTACTTATACTTACATTCGCTTGCTTACATGTGCATATGTATAAACATTTATCTGCCCATGTGCGAAACGCCTGCGAAAGTCTTACATCATGTTATACTTAATGTATAAGTATAATGTATAAGTGAGAAAGTAGGAGATATGTATGTCAATAAAAAATTATTATATAATTAAATAAATAATTAGATATACAAAATAAAGAGAAGAAAATCAAAAGTCGCTGCCGCTGGATTTGAACCTACATCTACTAAATATGTATCGTTAAAGCACACTATCTCAACTAGCAAAGCCATTTCCTATTTATTAAGGGAAAAAAAAAACTATTTTCATGCCTTTGACGTCGCGTCTCGAACTCGAACCCTTTTGCTTACGCGCTTTGAATCTACCTGCTGCGCCACATCAGCTTTTCATTGTGTGTTGGCAAATCCGACTCTAGTTCACTAAAAGGGCGACTTTTGACAAATCTAAAACTATAGAAGCTGCAGTTGATGCAAACACAATACATATAAACACAAATCAATCGCAATTGTGATTTTTAGAAATGCTGAAATGAGCGCATACGTATGTATGTGTATGTGTACATACAAAAACGTTGGTCTGTTTGAATGTATGCGTGTATTTGACGAATACAAAACTAATGAAGAGGCTGAATATGCTAGACGTTGAATTTATTTGTGCCCATGCGTAGCAAACGCGCTTGCACGTTTCAATGTATGTGTAAATGTAAATGTTTTTTGCTGTCGCTGCTTGCCACGTGCGTGTGATAATTGGCCAAACGTTTTGTTTAGTAGATTGGGACTGACTTAACGAAACTTGATTAAACTTTCAGCATTTGATTCTATTCAATTTTTTATATTTTATAAAAATGTTAATTCATTAACATGGATATATTTGCAAAAATTGAAATTGAAATAAAATTCACATGAATCTACCATAGATGGAAAATTTGAGATATATTATTAAATTTAATATACTTGATGCCCCTATGGGAAACGAGTATCACGCATTAGGTTTCGCCCTAAGGCAACGTTCTTAATTGTTCTTCTTTAGTTTTGGAAAAGTAGCTAGGAGTTTCCTTTTCGTGTTCGCGATTCTCGGGGTTGGCACTGACGCAGCATCTCATTTACCAATGCATTTGTTCATCTACTAAATATGTATCGTTAAAGCACACTATCTCAACTAGCAAAGCCATTTCCTATTTATTAAGGGAAAAAAAAAACTATTTTCATGCCTTTGACGTCGCGTCTCGAACTCGAACCCTTTTGCTTACGCGCTTTGAATCTACCTGCTGCGCCACATCAGCTTTTCATTGTGTGTTGGCAAATCCGACTCTAGTTCACTAAAAGGGCGACTTTTGACAAATCTAAAACTATAGAAGCTGCAGTTGATGCAAACACAATACATATAAACACAAATCAATCGCAATTGTGATTTTTAGAAATGCTGAAATGAGCGCATACGTATGTATGTGTATGTGTACATACAAAAACGTTGGTCTGTTTGAATGTATGCGTGTATTTGACGAATACAAAACTAATGAAGAGGCTGAATATGCTAGACGTTGAATTTATTTGTGCCCATGCGTAGCAAACGCGCTTGCACGTTTCAATGTATGTGTAAATGTAAATGTTTTTTGCTGTCGCTGCTTGCCACGTGCGTGTGATAATTGGCCAAACGTTTTGTTTAGTAGATTGGGACTGACTTAACGAAACTTGATTAAACTTTCAGCATTTGATTCTATTGAATTTTTTATATTTTATAAAAATGTTAATTCATTAACATGGATATATTTGCAAAAATTGAAATTGAAATAAAATTCACATGAATCTACCATAGATGGAAAATTTGAGATATATTATTAAATTTAATATACTTGATGCCCCTATGGGAAACGAGTATCACGCATTAGGTTTCGCCCTAAGGCAACGTTCTTAATTGTTCTTCTTTAGTTTTGGAGAAGTAGCTAGGAGTTTCCTTTTCGTGTTCGCGATCGGGGTTGGCACTGACGCAGCATCTCATTTACCAATGCATTTGTTGCCTGAGCCATGAATAGCTTGAGTTGCTCTTGCAAATTTACTGGCACTTTTGCAGAGGCACTTTTTTAGCCATATTGGCATCGAGCCGGGCTTGCAATTCTGCTTACAGGGTTGGGGACCCGGAAGCTTGCTTGTTGGTAGCGATGTTGGACATATTGGGTTAGTTTACTTAGGTGCAGTCGCACACAGTAAGATTTTTTATATTGTTGGGCCTAAAGTATGCCTTAAATATTAAATATAACAGCCTAAAAGTAGGCTAGAGTTTTTTTTTTTTGTTTTAATAAATCTTTATTGCAGCTTCTTGTCCTCGACTCTACAGCGCAGTTATAATTAAACCTTAACCTAATTTGTTGGCTAGAAGCTGGTATTTACATTATTTACAGTAGTTATATTTATTAGTTGTTATGATTATTAGTTATTAATGTATGTGGTCCAACGGGTGAAGCCTTTTAAGCCTTCGCCTATCGTTGTTGTGTGCCAGGTCAGTAGCCAGTCGATTTGCGTGCGGCAAGAGCCTGTCCGCGTACCTTGAGGAGTGACGTCCGATCAGTTCAGCAATTGTTGGAATTCTGAGATCGCTGTGCAGCACAGAATTGCGAACGTACCAGCTGGCACCTGTGAGTCGCCGTAGCGCTTTGTTTTGCAGAGTTTGCACTTTTTTTATGTGTGTCCTCGCTGCGGTACCCCAAATGGGGATAGCGTAAGTGAGTGTTGGGACGACGATGGCATTATACATTTTTATTTTGCTGCACAGCGACTGTTTGCTGGACGGTCTCAACATCCAATCCAGTTTTTTGATTTTTGTCCTGGCTATGTTAACTGTCTGCGGTCAGTTTTTTATCAAGTGTAACAACGAGATATTTCACTTTGTTGACTTTCGGTATTTGCACTCCCAGAGTTACACCAGGGCAGTCTCCTCTTCGCGTAGTGAAACTTAAGTGAGCTGACTTCTGTGCGTTGATGGTTATGCACCACCGTTTTGCCCAACACCCAAATGCATCCAGGTACCTCTGGAGGCTTTCAGTAGCTTCTTGCGCAGAGTGAGATCGCGAAAGGATGGCAGTGTCATCTGCATACGTTGCTATTAGCACTTCCGTGTCTGTAGCTCCGTAGTTGTCCAGTGGAAGTGGCATGTCAGCTGTGTACAGTGTATACAGTGTTGGCCCAAGTACACTGCCCTGAGAGACACCAGCCTTGATAGGTCTTTTCGATGAAATAGCCTGTCCCTTAGCCACTTGAAAGCTTCTGTTAGTGTTGTATGAAGACAGCAGCATAAAAATAGAAGCCGGGAGGGCTATCTTTGCTTTTTGCAACAATCCTAAATGCCATACACGATCGAAGGCTTGCTTGACATCTAAGAATGCGGCAGAACAATAAATCTTCTGTTCGAAGGCGCCAAGGATGTGGTGTACAACCCTGTGTACCTAAGAAGGCTAGAGTTTTTTGTTTTGCTTGGCAAAAAAAAACCAAAACAAAACAAACGCGCACGTGCGCTGAGAAAATTTTGTTTTGTCATTATAGCGTATTTTCTTTTAAAGTCTGCAGTACACTATGAAGGAATGATGCGCGGCGTCCACGCAAAAATTGACTGTGCCGTTTCCAGATAATTCGGTGGCGGCGGTCACGTAAATAATTATTTTTGCGGGAGCACTATAGAAACCGACTGTACCAGTGTGTCCTTACGGAAATATTGTTAGTTAATACATTTTTATACCCTGAGCCCATTGAAAATGGGAAATCAGGGTATAATGGTTTTTTGAAAATCTATGTAACAAGCAGATGGATCAACGCGACAAGACGAGTCGCCATAGCCCTGGCCGTCTGTCCGTCCGTCCGTCCTTGTGAACGCTGAGATATTTTAGTACACGCAATGTAGAGACTTGAAATTTTACGTAAATACTCGTTAATATCATACGCTGCACAAGTTTATAAATTTTTCCGATATATCATTCCATTTCGATTTTATGAGCATTTATCGAAAATTTTAATGTATTTTTAAAGCATGATTTGTAAATCGTTGGAGCTAGAGACTTCAAATGATTATGTAATCTTTAGATTCTGGATGCCACACCCCACTCGCCCCCAAATGCCGCCTGATTTGATATTTGGCTTTTCACAGGGCTCAGGGTATCCTATTCGAGCAGTCTCGACTAAAGCACTCTTACTTGTTTTTAATTTTTTAAGAAAAATTAGTGTGCAACTGGATACCTTTCAGTGCCAGAGATAGGATAGGATAGGATTAGGTTTACATAGTTCTTTTTACATATAACTTAATTCTAACCCATCCTATGTGTTAGTATAAAGCCTAACAGATAATAATTTTAAGCAGCGCTTTCGCTCATAGGTAGGTATTATGATTATAGGCAAATTGGGTCAGTTGCAATTAAGATGCCCGTTTGCGTTGCTTCGCTATAGTGCGAAGTTTTCCCTTGATGTCCTCTAGGACGCTCTATGTAGCGCCGATATTTTCTTCTTTTGCTATTTTGATGTGGTCTGTGAATAATCGTCGTGGCAGATTTGTTCTCTTGGGGATCCGTCCGTCTGTTCGTCTGTCCGTATGAATGCAATATTTTTCTACGCTATTGAAGCTAGAGACTTTAAATTTTAAACATATGCTCGTGTATACCCTCGAATTATGAAGTGTTAAGATTATTCCGATACGCCCACTATCAGATACGCCACATATCAGTTGAAGAGCTAAAGAGTTACAGTTTGGAATGTATACTTCCGTTGTATTTTATATATAAGTTAATACATGCCGATAAAATAGTGTTGACAGCGAGCCAGCAACTTCTACACCGGACTCTATTGCGACAGAGTTAATAACGAATACTTTGCAAAGTAACTGGCAATTTAAATACAACTTTAACGTATGTGGGCTACACTGACGTCATCCACATGGCGGACTTGGGGTATCGAGTATGGAGTACCCATGGCTGTAACTTGCATTTTCATACATGCCGTAGCCTACTTCACGTCACTGAATATACTAGAAGTGATAAGTCTAATGTGCAAAGATTTTTAAGCTATGCTCACACGAGCTACCAATAGGTTTAATAAAATGGTCTTGTAATAATAATCGGTCTTGTTATTATTGGCACCCAACGGTAAGTGAACACACAGGTTAATGAAAATAAATGTAACTCCTCGAGCTAACGCCGGGAGTTATATAAGAAAAAAACAACAACAAAACAAACAAAAGAAATACGAAACAAAAAAAAAAAAAAAGAAAAAAAAAACAAAAGAAAACAAGAACGTTGCCTTAGGACGAAACCTGAAGCGTGATACTCGTTTCCCACAGGGGCATCTGGTATTTTAAATTTAATATTTTATCTCAAATTTTGCATTTATATAGATTCATGTGAATTTTATGCAATTTAAATTTTTGTAAATATAACTATGTGAATGAATTAGCTTTTTATAAAATGTAAAAAATTCAATAGAATCATATGCTGAAAGTTTCATCAAGTTCCGTTAAGTCAGTCGCAATCTATTAAACAAAACGTTTGGCCAATTATGACACGCACGCGTTAAGCAGCGACAGCAAAATACATTTACATTTACACAAACATATGTATGTACATTGAAAAGTGCAAGCGCGTTTGCTTATGCACGGTCACAATTAAATTCAGCGCCATTCATTCTAGCATATTCTTCAACCAAAATTGTTATTGAGTTGTGTTTGCATTTTCAGCCGCTTCTTTAGTTTTGTATTTATCAAATATCGCCGTTTATACGAATACATTCAAACCGACCACCGTTTTTGTATGTACACATATAAATACATACGTTCATATGCGCGCATTTCAGCATTTTCTAAGAATCACAATTGCGATTGATTTATGTTTATATTGTGTTTGCATTAACAGCAGCTTCTATAGTTTTGTATTTGTCAAAAGTCGCATTTGTAGTGAAGTAGTTTCGGATTTGCCAACAGGCAATGCAAAACAGATGTGGCGCAGCAGGTAGATGAAAAGCGTGTAAGCAAAAGGGTCCGCGTTCGAGACGCGGCGGTGACGGCATGAAAATAGTTGCGCAGCTGTTCGTGCCTACATACATACATACCTGATGGGACCTATCGTCAATTTTTTAGTGTGTGAATAATTTTGTTCGGACTAAGTCGATTACACAAATATCGGTATTTGATATTTACATTTTTTGTCACAAAAAGAAAATAACATAACTGACCTAGGCTATACGAAAAATGATAATTTTAGCAGATAAATTATTAGCAGAACTTCAACATTAAATCGAATTACATATATTTCTCAGAAATGCCGATTGTCGTCTTAGCAATTCTTATTAAGCTTATTTATATAGGTGGCACAGGCATATGAATTTTGCAGCTGGGCGTTACACATTTTGCTGCCAATTTGCCACGCCCCCCAGTAGGCGTAGACATATCATATTTGGTAAGTTCCTAGAAGGAGTCGAGGGTAACGTAACTGTAAAGTTTGGATACTTACACTCCAAAAATGTGAAAGTTACAGGGTATTTTTTCGATCTACTACGCCCCCAAAAGGGCGTAAGATTTATTTTTGGGGAATCAATAGAGGAGGCCCCCAGTAACATGAGCTTGACAGAGTATATGGAGCAAACAACACTCCAGAAACCACACAATGCCCCGATACAGATTTGAATTTTTTAGAATGAGCGACTCGCTACCCTATTTCGAATGTAGAGTAACACAAACATCCAATTTTGAAGCGTCTAGCTCTAAAACTATAGGAGTTATAAGCTTTTTGCGATTCGCCACGCCCCCTGAAGACGTAGGTACGTCCGCCATATCTTTTTGATCTTGGGTTGCGTATCCGAGTATATATATCAAATTTCAAGTCTCTAGCATAAATAGTGCTCAAAATATAGCCGAATTTGTAAAATGACTATTTCAGATCCGATTTGCCACGCCCCCAATAGGCGTGGACATAAAATTTTTTATCAATCTTTATAGAATCGAAGCATTAAGATACGTGCCAAATTTCAGCATTCTAGCTTTAAAACTGTAGAAGTTACAGTTTTCCCGATTTGCCACGCCCCCAATGGGCGTAGATATATCCGCCATATCTTTTTGAACTTGGGTGGTCAACGCAAGTATACTGTTTGTAGGGGGGCGTCGCAAATAAGTATAAAACACTTTTCCTTTGGGTTTTATTGAATTCACTTTCGCTTTTTATTTTAATATGAAGTTGCACAGTCAGTGTGCGTACACGGTGGAGAAAAAGATAGAAAGAAGTGAAAAGAAAAAGAAAAGAGGAGGAAAGTAACACAGAAAAACTCCAGAGAACCAGCAGGAGAGCTGGAGTTGGAGCTTACGCTATTAACAGAGCTGTTAATAGCATAGCATGGGGATGTGGAGGGAGGAGCAGTTCTGTTTAATGGAATCTGACATAAACATACTCCCCCCCTTGCAAGGATTGCAAGACCTAGGCTGGGTCGATGAGCAGGCGCCCGAGAGGACCCACCCGAACACGGTGTTTTGGGCTATTGGAAGGCCGTCTGTGCTGGGAACGATCCCCGGAAGGATAACGTGAGGATACACGTCAGCCCCCAGCACAATTGACACCGATCCGGGACGTGACCAGGTGCTGTCGGCGAGCGTGATCCCTGGAGGCCCAGCTTCCCGCTCGATGGCCCGGATTGGCGTCCGAACGTTTAGCTGGGGGTCCAGTTGGAACAACGCGTCGAACTCGAAGCGCGAGGTCTTCGACCGAATGAGACTCGTGCAGACTTGCCCTGGACCAACGCTTGTGACGGAAAGACCCAATGTCTTTGCCAATGAAGCGTTGATCCGACTGGTGGGACTGCACGGGTCAATCAGCGCCTTTACTTCGAAGTCCTTGGTCGCCGTTTGGAGCACGATGACCGCCGTCGGAAGAATGCTGACCATCTTGTGCTGCATCAGCGTTGTCAACGGAGGAGTGGCCGCCTGTGTAGAATCTGGAGTAGGACGACTTGTAGGGCCTCGTCGCTTCCGGCGCGATCCCGGGAGGTGCAGGAGCGTGTGGTGGTTGTGGCCACACGTCTTGCAGCCTTTGGAACTGCGGCAAGATTGCCCAGAATGCTGGTGTGCCAAGCAGTTCGCGCAGTAGCGGTTGGCTAGAACCGCGCGCAACCGCTTTTCCGCGGAAAGCCCCAGAAAACGGCGGCATTTGCGCAGAGCGTGGATACCTCTGCACACGCGGCACCGGAAAGAATCTTCGCCAGACGGCTGGCTGGCTTGAGGGGATGACATCATAACCTGGAAAGGAGAGACACGTGTGGGGCAATGAATGGTTGGCTTGTCGAACATGGAAGTTAGTTGGACATCACAGGGAACACCGAGGTCGGGACCTGGATGAAGAATATCATCCAGCCCCTTATCATTCAATGCTGGACAGAGTGCATTGCAGCCGACCTTCACTTTGGCAGTGATGTTGTCGGGATCTCGTACTGGGAGAGTTACGACAAATGAGTCATGTAACCTAGACGAGATTGTCGGAAACTCAAAATTTGGTTTTTTCGGAACGGAAACTTGAGCTGTGAAGGACGAGACAGTCTTCCCCGCATTTTGCGAGACTGGGCCCGTAAGTATCCACCCGAAGATTGTCTCTTGCCCGAGCAGTGAGCCACAAACGTTCGGACGGAAGCCCCCCTGAACGATAGACGGAAGGATATCCGCACCGATAAGCACATCGATCTGGGAGCTTTTGAAGAACGAAGGGTCTGCTAATTGGATGTCCGGAAGGCGGTTCAGCAAGTCTTGGGGAATTGGATATGAGGGAAGATTGCCAGCAAGACTGGGAAGGACGAGAGCAGAAGCTTCAATAGGCAGTCTCGGCTTCAGTGGAGTCCCGATATGGAAATCGCAAAGCTTTTGCGATCGGGCTGTCACAGCTTGGCTTAAGCCTGACACTCGTGTCTGAACAGGTCGGAAGGGCAGTTTGATGAGGCGGAACAGACGCTCAGAAATAAAAGTCGCCTCAGATCCCGAATCAATCAGCGCCCGGGCAGGATAGGTAGTCCCGAGATGGCATACATGGATCATTGCCGTACCGAGGAGGATACCTTGTGTATTAGCCGAGAAATACGTCTGAACATGGGCGACGTCTCTGGGCGAATGAAGGGGTACGGCAGCCGCGGATGCAGCGCCATGTTGGGATTCCTGCTCTTTATGGAGCAGGGTGTTATGCCGACCGCTGCATCTCTGGCAGCTGTGCGCACTGGTGCAGCCGTGCAGCAGATGACCGCGTGCGAAGCAGTTCAGACACAGCTTCTTCTGCTTAATGTAGGCCTCTCGCTGTTGAATAGCCATTTAGAGGAAGCGAGGGCAAAGTCGGACTGGGTGGTTCTCCTTTGAACACAGATCGCATTTTTTGCTCTCAGTGGTGACGTGGGCTTCAAAGGAGTTCACCCGTTCCGAAGGGGCAGGGTTCGCGTACCTCGGGGCAGGTGTTGGCGCGGCAGGACTGGACCTGTCAGTTTCTATAGCCTCAAGTGCTCGCGCACGCTCGCTAAGGAAACGACTAACGTCCTGCCAAGCTGGAATTTCTGACTTATTTGTCAGAGAATGCTCCCAGAGAGATCTAGTGTGTTCTGGCAATTTGGAAGTGCACAGGAACACAAGGATACAGTCCCAATTCTCCGTAGAGATTTGAGCATGCTCGATCGCAGTGACACATCTGCTCATGGTGCCATGCAACTCTCTGAGAGCCGCGCCTGATTCCTTGGAGACCTTGGTTAGGCTGAGAAGGATTTTAAGCTGGCTGTTGACTAGCAGCCGCTTGTTCTCGAACCGGTCGCACAAGGCGCCCCAAGCCGATGCAAAGCCGTCGTTAGTGAGAGGACACTCTGCGATTATAGCATTTGCATCGCCTGCGGTTTTGGAGTTAAGGTGGAAAAGTTTTTCCACCGCAGTCAGCCGGGGATTGTTAATGTATATGGCTGTGAAGAGGTCGCGAAACGTTGGCCAGCGCAAGTAATCGCCGTGGAACACTTCTGTGTCGATGGGAGGAAGGCGACAGCCGCTCGAAGAGACAATAGCGGACACAGAAGCGGGCGGTGCACTCGGTGCGGACAGGGCGGCAATTTGCCTGCTCAATTGGGCGGCACTCCGCTCATAGACTGTATAGCAGTGGTCGAATTTGGCTTCCATGGCCTCAACTTCTCCACTGCCTGCCCCCTGACTAAGCGCTTTGGGACACGCTTCGTATTGCAGCTCGGCCTTCTCCCACAGGACCTTGACTCGATCCCGTCGGATCTCTAAGGCCTGGAGCTGATCTGCAGGGGTCGAACCAGTCTCTCCGGAATGGTCGATGCGGGCTTCAAATTTAATGAGCCTGTCCGCAGCAGAAATGAACTCGGACAGCGACATTTTAGTCAACGGAATGGTGGACTTTGGAGCGGATCGAGTTACCACCGGACTACGCTTGAGTGTGCTGGAAGTCTGCTGTTTCCCGGACGGAATGGGAGATGCAGAGGAACTGCGCTTGATAAAACGCGAAGGAGGTGCACTCAGTTGCGATCGGCTAGAATGATCCGACATGGAGACTAACTAGAAGTTAGCTGTCGGAAAGGTTTGCGTTAGGGACAGACGATTACTCGGAGAGTGAGTAAAGAAGTTGACGAAATGGCAAGCTTTATCAACCGAACAGGGCACAAATACAGATAAACCGCGTTTCGGAAGCGAAGAGAAGCAATAAGATAAAATAAGTAAAAACAATAATACAGAATAAAAATAAATAAACTGAAAATGAAAATAACACAAATATATATGTATACAATTTAAAATTTAAAATTTAAAACAAAAGAAAATGATAGACGAAAATATTGATGTAATATATATTTATATTTATTTATTTATTTTTTTTATTTAAAAAAAGAAGTAATAAAAAAAACTGTTTATTATTTTTTATTATTTTTATTTGTTCTCAAAGTGTACCTGCTGGAGCAATGACGTCACAAAAAAAAAAGTTTCACCCCTGAACTCAGTATCGGATGGATTATCGATAGTTGTGTGACGTGCAAGCACGATCGCCAACGCTTGGAACCAAAACAAACGAGCTTACTGAATTTTCTGTGCTTAATTGTGTTATTGTGTTCTTATATGTTCGCAAAATATTTGTGGAAGTGTTGATATGTGCTGTGCACAAGCTTGACAACTGCTTGTGTTGTTGTTGGCTGCGTATGTGCATACGTACATACGGGCAGCCGATAGCACAAACAGCTGACACAATTAGCACATAAATCAACACAACGCTCAAACGAACTTAACACTTTGAGGAAGCGAAGGAAGCTTGCAGAAAACGAATTTAAAAACTGAAGTTAAATATGTAAATAAAACACAGAGGATACTGTCGTTTTATTTATTAACTTTAGTTGTAGAATGGCATATGTACATATGTACATATGTTTGGATATACGTGTGTGTGTTTGTGTATAGGTCGCCCTGCGGAGTATATGTACGTGTAGAAACTGTAACGCCGGACCAGGAGTAGGAGTGATAATATAGGTGCTATAAATCACACACAAACATAAGGACTTATGGAGAAAACTATATGTATGCCGATATGGTCAGAGTTACAGACAAACATAAAAACATAAACATTTGTATGTTCGTGCAAGTGACAAGTGCGCAACCGTAACAGCTGTGGCTCTGCAATTGCGTGAACAGCTGAGAGCAAGTTTGCCTATGCACGGAATATATTTATATATTTATATATATATATGTATATATGTATGCGCATGCAAGCTGACCGGGAGTCGGTTAGTTGCGCTTTATTGTCGGACTGCGGTTCGGACTGATATATAGGAGTTATATATCAAGTACATATGTACATATATATTTGTGGAGAAATATATACATACGTATTTGACGGACGCGAGGTTAATGACCGAAGTATATACACACACACTAAGAAGTAATTGCTGATGCAAATAGAAATTTACCACAGCTGAATACGCTCCTATATCTATAAGAATATATAGATATAGAAACGTTTGCACTATGAGCATATATAGACTTAGAGTATGGCGGATTAGGTGCCACTATATATGTTCGCTCTGAACAGGAGAGCTGGAGTTGGAGCTTACGCTATTAACAGAGCTGTTAATAGCATAGCATGGGGATGTGGAGGGAGGAGCAGTTCTGTTTAATGGAATCTGACATAAACATATACATTCCAAATTTCAACTCTCTAGCTATTCAACTAATATGATTTCTATGATTTCTATTAACTATGGGCGCAACCATTTTCCGATTTGCCACGCCCCTAGTAGGCGTATCCGGAAAATCTTGACACTTTATAATTCGAGGGTATACACGAGTATATGTTCCAAATTTCAAGTCTTAGCTTCAATAGCGTAGAAAAATATTGCATTAATACGGACAAACGGACAGACGCACAGACGGCCAGACGGACAGCAAGACGGACATTTCACAAAACCAATATACTCTTTTTCCCTTTGGGAAACGAGTATAAAAACCCTAGCGGACCGCTGAGCGAGTCATATAATATCGGCCAAACAAATAAAAGCAACAAAAACAGCGTTAGACAATCACATCGGCCACCAGTGTCAAATTAATTTGATTCAATAATATTACATTGATTCAGGAATGAGCACGCTTAGACATGGTGATCTACCGTTGTTGAACTACTCCGATGAGATCGAAATAAAAAGTTGACATTACTAACGAACAAAACAATAATGACACATGACCCAGCCGCAGCGGCAGTCTTGAATAGCAAACTCAGGAATGACGCTCTGCACATCTTTGTTTCGAGACTCAAAAAATTACTGAGGTGGCACGCTTTTCCGGCACAACCCAAAAACCTTCCTTTTACTCTAGCTTTAACTCAAGAAGCTGAATAGAGCAATTTAAGGGGAATTTTTGCCGCTAACTTTGCAAAGTACTTGAAGAAAAAACCTCAAAAAAAAAAATGGATAAAAAACCCAGAACTGACGTCAAAATGGTCAACACTAAAATGACGGCTCTTATCATTTTCAGAAAAAAACAAATGCAAACCAACAGAAGCCAAGTCTGAGGCATTTGAGAACGACTTCTCAGGAGCAGAAAGCTGCAATTTTTTAGGGGGAAACTCGTTAATGTATCTTTACCATATAATATCAGCACTGTTGCCACAATCCCAACGGACGGCGAACCAGTATACTCTAAACTATACCCTATGTGCGTGTCTGAATTTGTCAACGCTGTAGTTAAACAACTTCTGGCGAATGGGATAATTAGACCATCCAAGTCAACCTATAATAATCCAATATGGGTGGTCGACAAGAAAGGGGTCGACGACGCAGGTCATAAAAAGAAACGTCTGGTGATCGATTTTCGAAAATTAAATCTTAAGACAACCGACGATAAATACCCTATCCCAACTATTTCCAGCATATTATCAAATATGTGCGAGGCTCAGTATTTTACAACACTGGACCTCAAATCGGGCTTCCAGCAGATAGAATTAGCGGAAAGGGACAGAGAAAAAACTGTATAATAAAAGTATTTTCCGGAGGACAATAGACGTCCTCAGAGACCAAATTGGAAAAACATGTTACGTGTGGATGACGCAATTATTTTCTCATCCAATAAGGAAGACCATGTCAAACATATTGAATGGGTCTTGAAAAACCTTAGGAATGCTGGCATGAGAGTTTCTCAAGAGAAATCCAAGTTCTTCAAAAAGAGCGTGGAATACTTCGGAATCACAGTATGTAGAACCGGAATCCAAAATTCGGCCGACGACAGAGCGGACGCCCTATAACAATGATCTTACGCACATTGCGAGACAACGAGATTAACTTTGCCACAAATGAGAGAGGACTCTTGGCCATTGTGTGGGCCCTAAAATATCTCAAATTCCTTGTACGGTGTTAAAAACCTTAACATCTACACAGACCACCAGCCACTGAAATTCGCGGTGTCAGATAAAAACCCGAATGCCAAAATAAAGCGCTGGAAGGCTTTTATTGATGAGCATAACACAAATATCATTTATAAGCCAGGCAAAGAAAACTGTGGAAGACGCTCTGTCTTGCCAGTATATCAACGCTCTGGAAGACACGGCGGATTCTGATGCCGCTACGATCCACACCGAAGAGTCTCTAACTTACACAATTGAGACAACAGATAAACCGGTAAACTGCTTCCGAAACCAGATTATACTCGAGGAAAGCACTATTCCACAACATAAGACATATATTTTGTTTAGCACAAAGACCCGACACGTCATACAGTATTCCGATAGCAACACACTAATATAGACTCTACGAGAGGTTGTAAACTCCGAAGTGAATAATGCAATATATTGTGAACTTGCTATTCTAGCCTTCATCCAGCATAATCTAGTGAAGGAATTCCCCTCATCAACTTTTCGACATTTTAAACAATTCTAGATATATCAAACATTTCAGAACAAAGGAAGTAGCTATAGCGGAGCACAATCGCCCTCATCGCGCAGCACAGGAGAATGCCCAGCAAATACTTACGGACTATTTTTTTTTCTTCCAAAAATAGGCCGTTTAACATAGAGCAAACTGTCGAATAGCAGTAAACTGTCGAATATGCGCTATGAACAAACACCAACGATACCCGACCAGGCAAGAACTAGGGAAAACCCCTATACCTTCATATGCTGGAGAAAAGTTACATGTTAACATTTACTCCACAGACGGGAAATACTTCCTAACCTGCATCGACAAATTTTTTAAATTCGCTGTCGTCCATCCAATACGATCACGCGCAATTGTGGATCCACTCTTGCAACTTCTAATTTTTTTCCAAAGACAAAAACAATATACTGCTATAACGAAAAAACAACTTTGACATTAAGTCGTGATCTAAAAAACGGAAACCACATTGAAGATAGAATTGACAGCACTCTCCTTCCGACAATTAAGTACAATAGGTCGATTCATTCAGTAACAAAGAAAAAACCGGGAAAAACCATTCATAATATTCCTATAAACGTTACAGTGCAGATGAAAAACAATCACACAACAATCAAGAAAAGTCATTAGAGCACCCAACAAAATCAGGGTTCAACACTTAAGAAAACTCTAATCGAAGGTATCTAGGAGATACCCTAAGCCCCGTCCGATTTGACAACAAGTAAGAAAACTCTAATCGAAGGTGCCCGACTAGGAGATACCCTGAGTCCCGTCCGATTTTAATTTTTTAATACGCTCCATAGCTTGCATATACCATATGATTTTCAAAAATTAAATTAGATATTTGAAATTTTATTCAACTAGAATGTATACCAATAAAAAATAAATAAATAATTATAAAAATATATTAATAAAAAAATAAAAAAAAAAGGACTCGAACCTGCATCTATTTACTACATATGTATCGTTAAAGCACATCATCTCTACTCACCTAGCACAACCACTCCATGTTTATAAAAAAATTAAAAAAGTTACGCTGTCATCAGCGTCTATCCATTACGGCATACCAGTGTTGCCTGTTGGCAAATCCCAAAGTAGTTAACTACAAGGATATAAGGGACAAATACAAAACTAAAGAAGCTAAATAAGAATGTATGTGTATGTGTACATACAAAAACGGTGGTCTGTTTGAATATATGCGTGTAAGGGCGATATATGACAAATACAAAACAAAATCGTCTGAAAATGTAAACACAATTTAAACACAGATTTGGTTGAAGAATTTGCTAGAATAAATAGGCTTGAATTTATGTATGCACATGCATAAGCAGAGACGCGCTTGCACGTTTCAATGTATGTATGTATGTGAGAATATATGTTAATGTTTTTTTGCTGCGCGTCACTGCTTGCCACGTGCGTCTGATAATTGGCCAAACGTTTTGTTTAATAAATAGGGACTGACTTAACGGAATTTGATAAAAGCATATGATTTTATTGAATTTTTTACATTTTATAAAAATGCTAATTTATTCACATGGTTATATTTGCAACAGACTCTCAATGGATGGTGAAGGGAGGGTGGGTAAATTAGTAAAATGAGCCGGTATCCAAAATATAAAAAAAAAAAAAATAGAAATTGCATAAAATTCACATAAATCTATATGCAAAAATTGAAGGGTCTAGCTCTAAAGTTGTGAGAGATATAATTTTATAACCTGTTTTCGATAAGGTTTAAAATCGATAACATTACTACAGAAATAGATATCGTTTTTTGATAGCAAACTTGACTTGCGCGTGCTATCCACGGACCCAATCAATCGACACGGACAGACGGACGGACAGAGAGACGGACAGAGCTAAATCGACTCAGTTCGTCGCCCTGATTAAGAATATATATACTTTGTGGGGTCTGACACGATTGCTTCTGCCTGTTACATACATTTAACAAAACCATTATACCGTGATTTCCAATTTTCAATGGACTCAGGTATGAAAAGCATACGAAATAGGTGAGAAAGTACGGGTAAAGTCCAATAAGAGATTGGGAAATAGACTTTCTCCCTTATTCAGCGAAGTAGTGGTTGAAGCAGACCACAGGACAACGGTCCTTATAAAGGGGAGGGTGGTCTATAAGGACAACCTTAAGTAAACCTTTTTCTCATTTTTTAACCCTTTTTATACCCTGAGACCATTGAAAATGGGAAATCAGGGTATAATGGTTTTGTTAAATGTATGTAACAGGCAGAAGGAGGCATGTCAGACAAAGTATATATATTCTTGATCAGGGCGACGAGCTGAGTCGATTTAGCCCTGTCCGTCTGTCTGTCCGTCCGTCTGTCCGTCCGTCCGTATGTTTGAACGCGTCGATTGAAGCATCTAGACAAGCTAGAAACTTGAATTTTTTTTTGTTGGGTCCGTGGATAGCATGCGCAGGTCAAGTTTGTTACCAAAAAACGATATCTATTTTGGTTGTTTTGTTATCGATTTTAAACCTTATCGAAAACAGGTTATAAAATTATATCTCCCACACCTTTAGAGCTAGACCCCTCAAATTTTGCATATATATTAATGTGATTTTTATGCAATTTCTATTTTTTCTATTTTTTGGATTCCGGCTCTTTTTACTAATTAGCCCCCCCCCCCCCCCCTGCCTTCAAACACCCATTGAGAGTCTGATGCAAATATAACCATGTGAAAAAATTAGCATTTTTAAAATATGTAAAAAAGTCAATAGAATCATATGCTGAAAGTTTCATCAAATTCCGTTGAGTCAGTCCCGATTTATTAAACAAAACGTTTAGCTAATTATCACACGCACGTGGCAAGTAGCGACGCACAGCAAAAAACATATACACATACACATACATTGAAACGTGCTTTGCATGTGCACCAATACATTCAAGGCCATTCATTCTAGCATATTCTTCAACCAAATCTGTGTTTGAATTGTGTTTGCATTTTCAGCCGCTTCTGTAGTTTTGTATTTGTCATATATCGCCCTTTACACGCATACATTGAAACAGACCACCGTTTTTGTATGTACACATACACATACATTCATATACGCGCATTTGAGCACATTCTAAGAATCACAATTGCGATTGATCTGCTTCTTTAGTTTTGCATTTGTCACATATCGCCTGTAGTACTACTTTGCGTTTTGCCAACAAGCGACGCAATACTGGTGTGGTGTAGTGGGTAGACGCGAAGCGCTTAAACGAAAGATCGCGGGTTCGAAACTCAGTGACAACAGCGTAACTTTTTTTATTTTTTTTTTTAAATCTATAAACATGAGGTGGTCGTGCTAGTTGAGATGACGCGCTTTAACGTTACATATGTATGTAGTAAATAGATGCAGTTTCGAGTCCAGGTGCGGTGATGTTTGTTTATCTTCTTTTTTTTGATAATTTGTTTATTCATTTAATTATTTATTTATTTTTGATTTACATACATTCTAGTTGAATAAAATTTCAAAATTATAATTTAATTTTGGAAAATTTAATGTTATATGCAAGCTATATAGCGTATTAAACAATGCAAATCGGACGGGCCTCAGGGTATCTCCTAGTCGGGAACCTCCGACTAGAGTTTTCTTACTTGTTTATATTCATTTTCAATAACAACATTCAACATTCATACCTTAGGATAGCATGTGTTTTAGCCTTAACAATAGTGAATCTGACTGGAACCGACGCGACTTCGAGACTTAGTACACTTGCGGACTAAATATCTATAATAAACAAAGACGTGACGATTCGGCACGAATACGACTACATAGGACACACGACTAACTTGACGATATACGAGACATTCGCTGACAAGACATGGAACTTAGTGGACAAATTACTCAAAGACCATTCGAGACAAGTACTTAAGACCGACTTACAACACATAGCCTATTAAATTAATACCCTTAACAAATTTAGATCAAGTAAGTAAGACTCAACGAGATTTCAAGAACTCTTGACGCAATCCAAAAACAAGATGCTGAAGTCGAACACTCTTATACGACTATCTTGGCGAAAAATAGAATGATAATATCGGACCTAGAAGATTTGATTGTTTCCATTAAACTTGCAAAAATAAATTTAATTAGCCCACTTGACAGCATTGACGTAAAAGATATTAAATGAGCAACTCACCAATGTTAGCATAACAGACCTACTAGAGGTATCTAATATTAAGGCTTTTCAAAATTCCGAATTTTAATCAAATTCCCTAGACCTGAGTTACACCTCAAAAAAATCAATATTTTTACCGATCAGCATAATAATGCAATAATAGGTTTAGAAAAAGGCGACGACTCAATGCACTATTATCTCAGAAGAGGCAGCTCAAATTCTGAAATTATACAGAATCAAAACTGTCACAGAAATAAGTGGCGTACTTCAAAGTACAAAGTTAAGATATGCATTCAATCGCTTAACACAAAAAACACATAATTTTCAACCGAAGCTATTGTTCTGCCAAAATTAATGAAAGCCTTGCCTTGGTAAAACTGTAACAATTAATAAGCAAAAATGGCAAGATTTCGTATTAGCCGATCCCAAATTTAATAAGCCTAGTAGAATAGACTTAATTATAGGAACCGACTTATATTCCAAAATCATCAAAAATGGGATAGTAAAAATAGACGGACTCCTTGGACAGAATACGGAGTTTGGTTGGGTAATATCAGGGTGTACAAAATCAAAACGAAGTACAGTGATAACAGCAACTACTATGAAAATTGAAAATTTAGAAAAATTTTGGGAAATGGAAGAAGATAATGATGTCATAGAAGCTGAAATATGCGAAAAACATGTTATAGAAACAACAAGAAGAGACAATAATGGTAGTTTTGTCGTTAAAATCCCTTTTATACAGGATAAAACATTAGGAGATTCAAAAGCCCAAGCATTGGCACGTTTTCATAACTTAGAAACAAAATTAGATAGGAATCATTAACTTAAAGAAAATTATGTTAAGTTTATGAATGAGTATATTAAATTAAGGCACACGGTTGAGACAAACGCTATGGGAAGATATTACCTCCCACATCAAGCAGTGTTCAGAGATAGTAGCTTAACAACAAAATTAAGAGTTGTCTTTGATGCTTCTGCTAAAAGTACAAACAACAAGAGCCTTAATGATATCATGTGGACCGGACCAAGAGTCCAAAAAGACATATTTGACATTATGCTAAAATGGCGTAAATGGCAAGTTGTAGTCTCTGCAGATATAGAAAAAATGTATAGACAGATTAATATTGATGAAGAAGATCAAAAATATCTCAACATACTTTGGAGAGAGTCTCCATCTGATACCTTAAAAACATTTAAACTCACGACAGTTACATACGGAACTGCATCTGCCCCATATTTAGCGACCAGAGCGCTATTAGAAATTGCTAACAAATGCAGCGATGAAAACATTAAAGAAATTATTAAAAACAGTACAAGAAGCTAAAAACATAGTAAATTTATTATCACTAGAGCTAGAATCAATGGGGTTCAACTTAAGGAAATGGATCTCTAATATACCAGAAGTAATAGAGAGTGTCGAACGAACAGAAGAAAACAAAGTTTTAGATATTGAAGAATTTGAATCAATAAAAACCCTTGGATTACAGTGGGAACCTATGTTAGATGAATTTAAATTTAACCTTAAATGCCAAAAATTACAAAAAATTATTAAACGATCAGTTCTATCCACATTGGCTAAAATTTATGATCCATTAGGCTGGCTATCTCCAGTAACCATACTCGGTTAATTGTTTATGCAGAATCTTTGGTTTACAGAACAAAAGTGGGATTTATCAATTAACGATAGTAATTATTGGGAATTATTTATGCAAAATTTATCAACATTAGAAAAAATTAGAATTCCTCGATGGTTGAAAATGCAAAACAGTTTAATAACACATATACATGGCTTTGCAGAGGCATCTGAAAAAGCATTTGCAGCCGTAGTATACGCTAAAGTTAACTCTTCAGTGATGATTATAGCAAGTAAAAGAAAAGTCAATCCAAAGAAAAATAGGAAAACGATCCCTAAGTTGGAACTTTGTGCAGCACATCTGTTAGCAAAATTAATTAATAGAGTCAGAGAAGCTTTAGGAAACTCTATAAAAAGCTATGCTTGGAGCGACTCAACTATAACTCTTGCTTGGATAAAGAACGGAGGTAATAAAAATAAATTTATTAGGTGTAGAGTAGATGACATTCACAAAACAAAAGAAATAATTTGGGGGCACGTAAAGTCAGAAGACAACCCAGCAGACATAGCGTCAAGAGGAATTGATGCTAACAAACTTCAAGATTGTGAGATTTGGTGGAAAGGGCCTCAATGGCTGGCTAAAACTATAGAACATTGGCCAAAAGAAGAAAAGTGCGATGAAATTACAGTTGTTTGTACAACAGTATTAAATAATTCTAACATAATACAAGAATTGACAGCTAAATTCTCTTGTATAGGAAAACTTGAAAGAGTATTTGCGTACGTATTACGATTCATTGACAAAAAAGTAAAAAACAAAGTATTCCCGGCATTTTTAACCTGCATTGAAATAATAACTAACCGGAATTTAATAATCAAACAACAACAAGCACTTCAATTTGGTGAAGAAATAAAGTATTTAGCTCTGAAAAAAGAAATTGATACTAAAAATAAAATTTTAAGCTTAAACCCGTTTTTAGATAAAAGTGGATTATTAAGGGTTGGTGGACGACTAAGAAACTCAAATGCAAGTTTTCAAGTTAAACACCCGATAATTTTGGACAAAAGTTACTTAACAAATCTTATTATAAGAAAAGCGCATAAGGAAACATTACACGGTGGACTAAACCTTATTCAAAGAAACTATTGGATATTTGGACTTAGAAATAATTTGAAGAAGCAATTAAAAGAATGCACAAAGTGTGCTAGATACAAAACAACTACAATAGAACAAATAATGGGAAATCTTCCAGAATATAGGATAAACATGAATTACCCATTTCTTAATACGGGAATAGATTATGCAGGTCCCTATTATATTAAGTGTTCTAAAAATCGTGGGATAAAAACATATAAAGGTTATATTTCAGTATTTGTATGTATGGCAACTAAAGCTATCCACCTTGAAGTTGTCAGTGATCTAACAACTGAAGCCTTTCTAGCAGCTTTAAAAAGATTTATTGCTAGAAGAGGAAAATGTGCCAATATATATTCAGATAATGGAACAAACTTTGTAGGTGCTGCAAGAAAGCTAGACCAAGAGTATAATCAAGCTTTAGTAGACAATAATACAATCGCTCCTTTATTAGAAAACGAGGGGATTAGTTGGCACTTTATTCCCCCGGCAGGACCTCACTTCGGAGGTATTTGGGAAGCCGGAGTTAAATCGGTAAAATATCATTTGAAACGAACAATTGGTGATAGCAGCTTAACCTTTGAAGAAATGTCAACCTTACTATGTCAAATTGAAGCGATATTAAACTCACGACCCTTATACACAACAGGAGATGATATAGATGATTTGGAAGTACTAACACCAGGGCATTTTCTTATTGGTAGACCGAATTTAGATGCAATAGAAATGTAAACGAAGAAAAAATTAACAATTTGGATAGATGGAGACTAATTAAAAAATTGAAAAGAGAATTTCGGATCAAGTGGAAAGAAGATTATTTGCATACTCTACAACAAAGAAATAAAATATTGAGAAAGGTCAAATAGTGTTAGTAAAGTCGGAAAACTGCCATCCAGCTAGATGGCCACTTGGGAAAATTGAAGAAGTTCACAAAGGCGCTGACGACAAGGTTAGAGTTGCTAAAATTAAAACTCAAGAAGGTTTTGTAACACGACCCATTACTAAAATATGTCCACTCAGTGCAACGCAAGAATCAGACGATAGTACTGAAAAAAGAGAACGCCCACTAAGAGGAGGTAGAACTTCAAAACTAAAGGCATTTCTATCCCTGCTAATGCTAATGCTATTTTGTCAAGTGTCCAATTCAGCTACCGTAAAAAGTGAAGTAAAGAAATGGACAGTAGAACAAATCAACAGCACAGCTGCAATCTATCTTGACCCAATGGGAGATATTGAAGTTATAACATCATCTTGGGATTTAGTTGTATTTTATGACATAAACACGTATTTTGTCATGATAGAGAAAGGTAAAGACGCAATACAAAAAATGAAATTAATATGTAACAAACTCCAGGATTTTGAAAATCAATGTAACATAATTCTAAATAACATGCAAAGGCAGATAAATGATCTCGAAGAAAATAACAAACTTTTCGTGGTGCACAAATCCCAAAGAGAGAAACGTTCACCCTTAAATTTTATGGGCTCAATTTATCATATTTTATTTGGAATAATGGACGCAGATGACAGAGAGATCTTGGAAGAGAATATGACAATTCTTTTAGACAATCAACACAACATAGTTGAATTGACCACAAAACAAGCTTCAGTAATAGATTCCACCGAAAACATTATAAAACAAAGTAATAATGAGATAAACCATAAGTTTCTTAACTTAAATGTGCGTATTGCAAACATGACAGAAACGCTTAAGGAAAGTTTTTTTGTTTATAAGGAATCAATTAATTTCTTTATGATGACAAAACAGTTAGACTCCTTGCTTGATGAATGTGAAAAGATCCAAGCTGGAATAATCAGCTTACTTATCGACATCAATCATGAAAAGTTGAATACAAATATTTTAAAAGCAAATCAACTTCAAAATGAAATCTCTCGAATTAAAGCTAAAATACCCGACAATTTAGTTTTACCCGGGAAAAGAACAGGCACAGAACTTAAAGAAGTTTACACTTTGTTAACAGCTAAAGGATTCTATTTAGATAAGAAAATAATTATAAATGCTAAAATACCATTATTCAGTCAACACACATCTCAGGTATTTAAAATTATACCCTTACCAATTAAAAAACAACAGGGGGTTATTATAGCAGAAGTGAAACTTCCATTTATAGTTTATAACTTTGCAATAGATTCATATCATTTAATGTCAGAAGCAACATTAAATAAATGTAAGCACTGGCAAACCTATACACGTATTTGCGAAGGAAATTGGCAATGGAATAGTGCAAATGACGAATCTTGTGAGGTGTCACCCTTTAAGCCTAACAAACCAGTTAATTGCTTTTACAAAATGATTTCAACCTCATCAAATATTGGGTTGAGTTACATAGAAGAGGTAGTTGGTTGTTTAAAATACCGACAAATACAAAAGTGAACATTAAATGTAATCATCCACATCAAGAAATAATAAACTTGCCAGAACAAAGTATTTTGACATTAAAATCAGATTGTACGGCTAGAACTTTGGACAAAATACTAATGGCAAATTACATACTTCACTCTGAAAGTTACGAAACGGTATCAACTTCCTATATAAGTAATATAAATGAAATACACAAAATTGTATGGGATCCACTAAAAACCCCAATTATTAATCATACTTTAGAACTAGATCAATTAAAAAACGAACTTAGACAAATAAAAAATCATAATTTTAAAATAAATGCTCTTAAATGGCATCACGCGACCGGTCACATATCCTTAGGACTTGGTATGATAATTATAATAGTTATAATAATATATATTGTAAGAAAAATACATGTACGCAGAAGGTTACAAGCCATAGCTTTTCCACAAATATAAGTAGCATTTTAACCTTCTCTCTGTTACCGTCACTTTCTCGGCCCTTGGCAGAATGTTCAAGCATGAACACGGATCTCGCCATGTGACAACATAAAAATAGATTACAAAACGTAAACGACCCTGAAGATAATGTAAACCAAACATTATAAAATTCAGTACGTGTGATCCTCTTTCATGTTCGTAAGAGACGCCTGAAATAATATAAGACTAAAATATAACTCAAGTGTTTGCATAGGACACTTGTTAGAATGTAAGAAATGTCAATGTATTCGAGAGATGCTCCTCTCTTACTTCTCAAACTAGGTATTTAGGGAGAATGATTTAAAAGAATAAAGTCAGTTCAATTTTTGTGCTCAAACTATAACGTTGTACCATTATTTACACATAGTAACTGGCAATTTAAATACAACTTTAACGTATGTGGGCTACACTGACGTCATCCCCATGGCGTTGCGACTTAGGGGTATCCAGTTTCGAGTTCTCATAGATGTCATTTGCATTGCCATTATTGTCATTGTTATTTTTATACTCTATTCCCAAAGGGAAAAAGAGTATATTGGTTTTTGTGAAATGTCCGTCTTGCTGTCCCTCCGTCTGTCCGTCTGTCCGTATGAATGCAATATTTTTCTACGCTATTGAAGCTAGAGACTTGAAATTTGGAACATATACTCGTGTATACTCTCTAATTATAAAGTGTCAAGATTTTCCTGACACGCCCACTAGGGGCGTGGAAAATCGGAAAATGGTTGCGCCCATAGTCGAGAAATCATATTAGTTGAAGAGCTAGAGAGTTGAAATTTGGAATGTATACTTGCGTTGATCACTCAAGTTCAGAAAGATATGGCGGATATATCTACGCCCATTGGGGACGTGGCAAATCGGGAAAACTAACTTCTACAGTTTTAAAGTTAGACTGCTGAAATTTGGCACGTAACTTAACGCTACAATTCTATAAAGATTCCTAAAAAGATTTGATGTCTACGCTTACTGGGGGCGTGGCAAATCGTATCTGAATATATATAGTGATTTTACAAGATGAGCACTATTGATGCTAGAGACTTGAAATTTGATATATATACTCGGATACGCAACCCAAGATCCAAAAGATATGGCGGGCATACCTACGACTTCAGGGGGCGTGGCAATCGCAAAACATTATAGCACCTACAGTTTTAGAGCTAGACGCTTCATAATTGGATGTTTGTGTTACTGGGGGCCTCTTCTATTGATTCCCCAAAAAATGAATCTTACGCCCCTTTGGCGGCGTGGTATATCGGAAAAATACCCTGTAACTTTCACATTTTTTGAGTGTAAACATCCAAACTTTACAGTTACGTTACCTCAGACTCTTTCTAGGAACTTGCCTAATATGATATGTCTACGCCTACTGGGGGCGTGGCTAATTAACAACAAAATTTGTAACGCCCAGCTGCAAAATTCATATGCCTGTGCCACCTATATAAATAAGCTTAATAAGAATTGCTAAGACGACAAACGGCATTTCTGAGAAATATTAAGAAATATATGTAATTCGATTTAATGTTGAATTTCTGCCAAAAATTTATCTGCTAAAATTATCATTTTTGTATAGCCTAGGTCAGTTATGTTATTTTCTTTTGTGTGTGTGTGTGTACAAAAACGGTGGTCGGCTTAAATGTATGCGTAAAGAAGCGGTTGAAAATGCAAACACAACTGAATAACAATTTAGGTTGAAGAATATGCTAGAATGAATGGCGCTGAATTTATTTGTGACCATGGATAAGCAAACGCACTTGCACATTTCAATATATGTATGTATGTGTAAATGTAAATATATTTTGCTGTCGCTACTTGCCATGTGAGTGTGATAATTGACCAAACGTTTTGTTTAATAGATTGCGACTGACTTAACGGAACTTGATGAAACTTTCAGCATATGATTCTATTGAATTTTTTACATTTTATAAAAATGTTAACTCATTCACATGGTTATATTTGCAAAAATTGAACTTGCATAAAATTCACATGAATCTACATAAATGCAAAATTTTAGATATATTATTAAATTTAATATACCAGATGCCCCTATGGGAAACGAGTATCACGCATTAGGTTTCGCCCTAAGGCAACGTTATTACTTGTTTATATACTGTCTTTGTTATTATTTATATACTCGTATAAGCAACTCAAGATGAAAAGAATATGACGGACATACCTATGCCTGCAGTGGGTATGGCAAATCGCAAAACCCTATAGCTCCAACAGTTCTAGAGCTATGCGCTTCAAAACTGGATACTTGTGTTTTTGGAGGCCTCCTCTATTGATTACCCAAAAATAAAACTTACGTCGCTTTGAGGGCGTGCCATATTGAAAAATACCCTGTAATTTTCACATTTTTGGAGTGCAAGCATCCAAATTTTACAGTTACGTTACCCTCGACTCTTTCTAAGAACTTGCCAAATATAATATGTCGGACGTGGCAAATTGGCAACAAACTGTAACGCCCAGTTGCAAAATTTATATGCCTGTGCCACCCATATAAATAAATTTAATAAGAATTGCTAAGACGACAAAAAGCATTTCTAAGAAATATTAATAAATACATATAATTCGATTTAATGTTGAAGTTCTGCACATAATTTATCTACTAAAATTATAATTTTTCGTATAGCCTGGGTCAGTTATGTTATTTTCATTTTTGTATGTGTGACCATACCGTCAAAAATTGTAAATACCAAATTAAATTGCATTCATGTTATATTTGCTTTATCGATTACGCATAGACTCGTCATTCAGAACTAAATTATTTCACACAAAAAAAAAAAAATTGACGATAGGGCCCGTCATGTATGTATGTATTTAGTCACGAACAGCAGCGCGCAAGAATTGAATTTGAATTTGTTGTAATGATGTACACCCACTTACAGTCCTTTTGTGTACATGTACATATAAGTTGACGGGATGGTTGGCCATATGATACCTTTGGCGGCTACATCTACTTACAGTAAATTTCCTAGTGTCTTACACATAGTTCAATTAGTAAAAATAACAAGGTAATTTCTAATTGAAACGTTATAATTTTTATTTTAACGTTAGTTTATTAAATTTTCTGCGAATAGTTTATATAATCCCTCTCTTAAAGTGTGTCGCTACTTGCGTCGCTGCTGCCAGAATTCCGAGGATCGTTCCCATTCTCTTTATTTTCGTTGTCTGTGTTGCCGCTGCCAGCAAGTTAGAAGTAGCGGTCCTTGGTAGGGCGGCGGCCTCATATCTTGGCGTCGCGGTTGCGACGTCGACATTGTGGCGGCAGAGCGGCAGCGGCGGCTGTCTCGTCAATGGTTTCTGGTTTTAACTCCTCCCCCCTTAAATATCTGCGTCCCGCACATCAGGTGGCTTTCTGGTCGTTGTTTGTTGATGGGAGATTTGTTAGTAATACAATTTTGTGCTTAATATTAACAATTGTTACTTAGGTTTAGTTGAGAATTATGAATGAGATGCTGATGATGGGAGATGTGTTAGCAATATAATTCTGTGCTTAATATTATCAATTTTCACTTAGGTCTACATGGGAATGAAAGGCAAAGAATTTTAATTTTTATAGAAAATTTTTTTTTTTTCGTGTGAGTGATACTGATAAGGGCATGAAGTTCTTCACATGGCTCTGTCGCGTGGGACAGTAGTAAAGAAAATAATAATAATAGGCTTTACGACATGGAAACTTCCCGCGAATGAAACTTGTATTGGAAGCAGGCAACTGTTCTTCACTTTTTCACATGTGATTTGTGTTTTTACTGTAACTTTTCTATCCAACAGGATAGAAAACCGTCGAACAGACGGTTTCTTTATTGAAACGTCTTTTTTCTTTACCATTAATTTCGTTATTCCTAACAAATATTTCTTGTCCGGTCTGATAGACTACCGGTGCTGACCTGTTCCTATTCTTGCTATTGTTCGAGATTTCCTGCTTTCGCTGTAATAAGCCTCGTATGTCCTCGTGTTCTTTCTGTCCAAGTTCTAACATATTTTGTAGGTCTATGGAGGTGGTACGATTGAATTAAATGTCTGCTGGTTTGCGTTTTGTAACAGAGTGAATGGAATTGTTGTATCTGTCTACTGAGATTGCTACAACTTAGTCGACTGTGAATGTTGGGTATTCTTGCTTAAGGCAACGGTAAATTTCTAAAAATGTTGAATGGAACCTCTCAAGAGCTTTGAGGAAATTCAAGACCATCGTCTTTGGAGCAGTGAAATAGTGAAGACCTTTGGACAATTCTTCGCGCAAGTGTAGCGCTGATGAGAATTTGTCTATACAGCTGAGGTATTTCTTTTTCTCTAGCATTAAAATGTCTATGTGAAGTACTTCACATGGACGAGTCGGAATTGGTGTAGGCTGCAAGAATGGTTTATTTGGATGTCGATCATATGTTTGATACTTACAGATCTGACACGCGACCGTGAAGGCCTTAATACGGTTGGCCATTTTCAAGAATTATCAGCTATCAATAGTTGTAGCCTAACTTCTCTTGGATTTCTATGTGCTTGGTAATACTCCCGTGCTATGGCCGCCGGTTTTTCATCTTCGTCGGTAATGTCTTTAACAAACCTTTGCGATATCCTTGTTTTAAAAGGAGCGAATGACTCCGGGTTGCGCTCTTGGAAGGTGGTAGGGACAGTCAGGAATTGTCACTCCGTTTATGATTACTGGTCGTAAGTATTCTTTTAGAATTGTTGTCAGGGACGTCCTTTTCTCGTTCGTTAAAGAAATAATGTGTATGGTGTAGCCTGGAAAAATCTTGATACAACCGGCACCGTTAAGATATGAGCGTAAATTGTCTGGTTAACATTTCTCTTTCATTTGAAGCGTAGCCTTCCTTCGTTCTCTGTGTACCAAGGAAACTTTTTAGCTCTTTGACGTTAGAGGGCGGCGCAAGCTTTCTGATGGTATCAACCTTCTTCACATCTGGTCGTATGCTGACAGCGGCTACGATGTATCCTAAAAATTCAACCTGAGTGGACAAGAAATGTGTCTTCTCAAGGTTAACTCTTAGGTCGATTTCGCGAAGTGTTTTAAAAATCTCCCGCAAATATCCCCAATGGTTTTCATAGCTGTCGCTGAAGACGATTATATCGTCCACGTACACGTAGCATATCTGTCCAATAAAGGGCCTGAGCACATCATCAATCATGCGCTGAAAAATTGAGGGGGCATTTCGTAAATCGAAAGGCAATCTGGTAAATTCGTACTTTCCGTTGTGGGTAGAGAACGCTGTCTTTGACATATCAGTCTGTTTTATTAGCACTTGATGAAACCCAGAGGTCAGGTTAAGTGTCGTGAAATATTTTGCCTTGCCCAGGCTGGTCAAGATCGAAGTAATATTCGGTATTGGGTACGTATCTGGTATTTGGTTATTGCATTTAGGCGGTTGAATTACCATGCGATACTGTTTTTCACAATTGGGCTTAGGTTTCTTTGGTACCACCCAGATCGGCAAGTTGTAGCATGGTCTAATTATCTCCTCTTTTTCGAGTTCTGCAACCTGTCGCTCCACCTCTTCTCGCATATGAGCAGGATAAGGGTAGATTTTCGAATAAACCGGCTCTTGAGTGGTAGAGCGAATTTCGGCTCGCACCGACGTTTTGACGGTTCGTGCTATAGCGGGGGTTTAAAAATGTCTGCGAATTCGTCTAGCAACAGGTTGAGTGCTTTTCGTACCTCTTCGGAGTGAGTGTCGTCAAGCAACACATGTATGGATTTGGATTTCTTAGCGAGCAGGGGAATTCTTATGCCAGTTTCTATGCTGAGAAGGTCATGCTTCCTGTCTATTCTTGCATTCAACTCTTTCTTTAACCCTGGGAGTACGTAAAAGGTGAGGGGGATGCTGTTTCCTACCGATTCGAAAAATTGTCCCGTCAGATGTTGTTTCAATGCTTACCGCAGCTGGTTTTGATAAATTAATACAGCCTACACTTAGGAACAGATAAAGTTCTTATTGGAGTCCTGCACCGTCACTCGTACCATAGAATATAGAAAATATGGAACGCTAGAGAGGCGTTCGGCATAAAATTTACCTGTTCCTCGTCCAGCTCCTCCAACATTTCTCCAGTCTGGTTCGACTCATTCTCTTGTGATGAGTGTTCGGCCAGACCAGTCTCAAGTAAATGGTCGGTTGGTGCATAAGACATATTCATATCTGTGTAGCCCCCTTCCTCTGGAATTTCCACACAACCAACCGAGCACAATGAATCACTTGGGCCATCAATATGATAAAGCTTCTGTGTTTTTCGGAATGGTTTAGAGTTTCCACTGGCAGCCTGATGAGGAAGTGTTCGATCTGTAAGACTGTCCAGATTGGTTGTACTCTATCCGCGAGAGGCGGAATGTCGAATGATTTTGAGTTGGGTCCATTGTACGAGGGTTTTCAGAAAAGGCGTTCCTGGACGTAAATATGGGGCCAGCCCTCACAGAGACATTTTTTACCTCGTTACACAAGAGTATGCTTCAGAGAGGTCTTTCGGCCTATGCAGCATAAGGAATCTAGGCAAGTCCCCATTTAGGCCACCTACGAGGGCGTCCAACGCTTTCTTTCTATAGATGTCCATTAGAGCAGATGCTATCTCCGCTGAGTAGGACCCATTCCTCAGCTTCCCCATTATCAAAGAAAAGTTGCTATTAACTTCATTGAAAAAGACATCGACACTAGTTGCTTCTGAAACATTTATCCTATCTGCAGCTCTAGCGTACTCAAATCGCATTTATCGGCATAATGCAGAGCTAAGACGCGTTTCATTTCCGGCCAGTCGTCGTCTAACACTCCATAAGAAGTCAGAGCTATGTCTGCAGGACCGTTTATCTTCTGTCTGATGTACATTATTATTGCCCTTTACTGATGGTCAAGATGTTTTCAACTCTGTTCGCCCATGACTCAAACTCGGAGACATTTCCCTCGAAGACCTGTAAGTCTTTCATGCATTCGGACAAGTCTAAAAGATTACGGTTCTGCAACCGTTGGATTGCGAACATCTCGCTCCGCAGCGAGCTTGTTCTATTGAGAATTGATTTTGGCAAGTGCCTCTTTCAATTCTGCTTTCTGAGCGGTATTTTGGTTCTTTAGCAATGACAACTTTGTCATTTTCGAACCTATCCATGGATCAGGGACAAATCTAGTTCGGACGAGGACATTCTCTACTTTTTTCCTCTTGCGGTGTACCAAAGTGACAGTAAAGGAATATATGAAATGATAATAATAGTGGTAACACAAGTATCTCGCAAGAATCTATCACGGATGTAAATTAATATCAATAGTTAAAACAGTTATCTACTTTCTTTCATTATTACTCCTTAATATTAGGGCGCCAACTATGAAGGACAACGTCTCACTTACCCGAAACTAGTTATGTATTTTATGATTTGTTGATGGTTATTATGATATGTAGATATTTTTCCTTTCTTATCTGTTGGAGATATAAATTTGAATTAGTGAAAAGTAATATTATTTTTTTATTTAATTTTTTGATTTTCATTTTTATGAAGAACAATTATTTTATATTTTATTGCAAGGTTTCGTGTATTGAGATGTGGGTAGATTTTTGCACATCACGGGAGGTCCTTATGGGAGGGGGTAAGGATGATTGGGATAAGAATGACTCCATGAACCGTTGGGCAGCCGACGGTGATATTTGTATTGTGTATTGTATTGTATTGTGATCGCCAAGCCTTTCTAACGGAACATAGCACTCCGCCACACATACTTACCGCACTTGCACTCTTATCCACGCACATTTTTATGTTTCTTTTTTATATTTGCGCTTGCAGCCCATAGTTGCCACAGTGTTTATCTCTTAATACTAAAAATGCCACTTGTCATAGTGGTTATCTCTTAATAATAATATGACACTTGCAGGTCTAAGCTGCCACAGTGATTATCTCTTATAACTATGACGAGACCATTTTCGATTACAAAATGTGCGCGAATTATTAGTTTAACAGTCGGATGGCGGGGAGTCGAACCCCTGACATGTACTGCCCACCTTTTTTTAGCCATTCGAATGTAGGGCAGTCGAGCCCCGACACGCACTGTCCACCAATATTTTTTAGCCACCGACCTTAGGTGCACGATTTTATGTAACGATTTTAATAATTGAATGGGAATAATACCGCACGCCAGGGAGTCGAACCCGGACATCACACATCAAAAGGCAACAAAAGTTGCCGTTGCCTTTTCCAGTTTTTGTATTTCTTTATACTAGCCTGTGATGGGGGGTCGAGGCCCCGCTTTTTCTGGTATGGAGAGTACGTACACATTTATGTTTTCACAAGTACTTTTCTTTTTTTTTTTTTGTCTTTAGTACAAGCACAAATTCCCTTTTAATTCTTTAACACAAAAATTATCGTATTATTTAGTGAAAAAAAAATGTCTCATTTGTATTATTTGATTAGTTGTTATTATTATTTTCTTTTCTTTATATTTTTATTATTTTGGGTTGCGCGCAAAACTGACGGAAAAGAATAAAGAGAAGAAAGAAAGGAAAAGAAAATAAATAAATTTTTTCTCTCTCTCCATCCTCTCCCTAAAATTCTCCGTCTCATTGTGTATTATTCAATCATATTTAATTTATAAACATTTCACGAATTTTTAGTAACTTATATTTTTTATTGTTTTACGCGCAACACTGACAAAAAATGTGTTGGATAGAAAACCTTTTTCTACCCAAAATGGACGGAAGTTATATTTAAATTGAAAGATAAAAAACCGCGCCTGTGTGCTTTCACAACAATGGTTTATTTGTGACTAACTTAGATATGGTACCTATGACATAGATATGGTACACGTACTTATCGATACATATCGCATTGCTAAAGATGACATTTTCAACACCCTTCCTCAATGCGATCATGGTTACAAATTCAAATTAACATAATTCATTTTAAACTTAACATTTCAGTAAATTTAACATGCTTGTTCTTACAAAGATTCTTAGTCATGATATCTGCAATCATGTCTGTTGTACAAGCATACTTTAAGTTAATTTGACCTTCGTCTACTACTTGACGAACAAAATGATATCTTATATCAATATGCTTAGTCCAGGAATGATGAACCGGATTCCTGGCCAACTCCTGTGCGCTCAGTTAATGCCATACCGATGGGAGCAACCTTTTGCCACCAATCGTGCCTTGAATCGTTCAACATGTCCATCTTTGTCACGTTGCAGACTGTATACCCATTTGCATCCTACAGCCCGCTGTCCTTCCGGCAAGTCTGCTAACTGCCATGTCTGGTTCGCCATTAGTGCGTCATATTCCCGTTTCATCGCATCACACCAATCTGATGCATGAGCACTCCTCAACGCCTCCTCATAGGATGATGGCACCTTCACGTTGGTAGCAACCAGAGACCCAAGAACGTTGTGCTGCTTTCGAGGCCGGCCTGGCTTGCCAGTTCGAATCAGTCTTGGTCTGCCTGGACCAATGCGGGGAACTGTGTCATGCTCAACTTTCACAGTTGCGTCCTCGCTTCCTTTGTTCTTGCTATCTCCGTTGCTGCTGCGTCCCTTGCTGCTGCGTCTCTCGGTACTGCGTCTCTCGCTGCTGCCTCCAACGCTGCTGTCCCGATCGCTTCTGCGTCTCTCGCTGCTGCGTCTCTCGCTGCTGCCTCCAACGCTGCTGTCCCGATCGCTGCTGCCTCTCACGCTGCTATCCAGATCGCTGCTGCGTCCAACGCTGCTGTTCCGATTGCTGCTGCGTCCCTCGCTGCTGTCCCGATCGCTGCTGCATCCCTCGCTGCTGTCCCGATCGCTGCTGCCAGAGCCATCACTCTCGTTACCAGGCTGCATGGTAACTTTAGACGTTGGCAGCTCAGTTACAGATGAATAGTTGTCATCTCCGTCCTCATTGAAAAGAACATCTCGCCTCTCAATCACCTGACGAGATACTGGGTCGTACAAACGATAGCCTTTGCTTGCTACCGAATACCGAATGCGGTATTCTTTGCCCTTTGCTTGCAGTTTGCTCTTCCTTGGACCCTTGTCCAAAGCTACTGCAATTGAACCAAAAACTTTTAGATGGCCAACAAAAGGTTTCTTACCAGTCCACGCTTCCATAGGCGTCATACTGCCTAAAGCACTGGTTGGCGATCGATTCCCTACATATACGGCTGCGTTGACTGCTTCAGCCCAATCCTGATTGCAGCAACATACACCTTGACATCTCTACCAGAGTGCGGTTTGCCCTCTCAGCCACGCCATTTTGCTGAGGAGTGTATGCTACTGTCAGCTGCCTCTTGATCCCTTGACTCTTCAGGTATTCGTCAAACGGCTTATTGACGAATTCACCTCCATTGTCGCTCCGGATACATTTGAGACACTTTCCTGTTTGCCGTTCAACTAACGTTTTGAACTCGACGAACTTCTTGAAGACTTCATCCTTCCTCCGAAGGAAATATACGAAGATCCGCCTTGACTTGTCGTCAATAAAGGTTAAGAAATACCTCGATCCAGCCAAAGACTGTGTGCTAAAAGGCCCGCACACATCAGCATGAACCAACTCCAATATGCCTCGCGCTCTATTGGCAGTTGCGTCAGGAAATGGCTGCACATGAATTTTGCTTAGCATGCAAATTTTACAATTCATGTTCTCCTTGAAAACCATGTTTTCAATACCACGCACCATTCCTTTCTTGATGAGGTCTTTCAAGCTGTTGACATTCAAATGGCCATACCGTTTATGCCACAGCACACCATCTGCCTTAGCTGCAGCATAGCAGCTATTTTGCTTTCCTTGAAACATATACAAGTCTTCCACCTTGTTTGCTTTTACCATGCAAAATCCTTTTTGCATTACTTTTGCATACTCTTGCCCAAAAGTTACAAAGCAATTATGTTTCACAGCGCTGCTCACTGAGAAAAAGTTTCCGCTCATTTTCGGCACATAGAGAACATCTTTTAACAGCAACGTGCATAATTCTGTCTCCAGCTTTACTTCTCCTTTTCCTTCTGCTTTCAGGAAACCAGAGTCAGCCAGACTAATCATTTCTGTGTGTTTAACAAACTGTGAATAACTTTTTATCACAACACATATGGCTTGTTGCGCCACTATCCAAACACCACATACTCTTTTTCAAATGATCTGCGCTCAACGCATTTAATAAACTGCACTGCTTGTTCTCCCTTTTACTTGCCTTTTTCTCATTAGCGCTCTCTTTCTTACACTCAGCCTTCATATGCCTGTGCTCGCCACACTTGAAACATATCATATTTTTGTTTCCCTGCTTTTTCGCTCTCTGCGCGGCTGGCTTATGTGTTGCACAAAATGCTTTTACGCATTCGTTCTTTTCTTCTGCGTTCTCCCTCCGCTGGCTCTCTTCCCTCACTTTGATGCACAGAGCGTTGAAGGGCGGCAGACTGTCGCGCGTCTCTATGGCGACAACGAAATTTTCGTAACTTTCTGGAAGACTCGACAGCAAAATAATTGTGCGCAATTCGTCGCATAGCTCAATTCCTACTGTCCCGAGGCTATCCAGAATTCCAACGAATTCATTTATATAACTCGAAATGCTTTGCCCTTGCTCCATGCGCTTGAAAAGCAATTTCTTGTAGAGCTGAACCTTACGTGTTGGTCCACTCGGCTGATGGACATCTCTTAGCTGATTCCATGCCTGTGACGACGTGTTGCAATCCTTCAAATAGTGTGAAGGTTTCACACTTAACGTGATCACTGACAGCGCCTTCTCATCTTTGGCCTGCCAATTCACGTTCTCAGGAGTATCCGTTGGTAGCAATCCACCTGATGCTACACTCCACAGCTCCTGGAGCACCAACACACTCCGCATTTGAACGCGCCAGGTTTCATAATTTCCTTCAACCAACTTTTCTATTTGATAAATTCCGCTCATAGCTATTATCAATTAGTTCCTGAGTCACACCGATGTTAATAGTTCGTAACTAAAAATAAACACTTTATATTTCAATTAAACATCCGCGCCTGGGCCGATAACCTTTGTTGGATAGAAAACCTTTTTCTACCCAAAATGGACGGAAGTTATAACCGCGCCTGTGTGCTTTCACAACAATGGTTTATTTGTGACTAACTTAGACATGGTACCTATGACATAGATATGGTACACGTACATGACATTTTCAACAAAATGTTCACCTATTCCTTCATTTTTATACTCTGAGCCCATTGAAAATGGGAAATCAGGGTATAATGGTTTTGTTAAATGTATGTAACAGGCAGAAGGAGGCGTGTCAGACCCCACAAAGCAGATGGGAGCAACCTTTTGCCACCAATCGTGCCTTGAATCGTTCAACATGTCCATCTTTGTCACGTTGCAGACTGTATACCCATTTGCATCCTACAGCCCGCTGTCCTTCCGGCAAGTCTGCTAACTGCCACGTCTGGTTCGCCATTAGTGCGTCATATTCCCGTTTCATCGCATCACACCAATCTGATGCATGAGCACTCCTCAACGCCTCCTCATAGGATGATGGCACCTTCACGTTGGTAGCAACCAGAGACCCAAGAACGTTGTGCTGCTTTCGAGGCCGGCCTGGCTTGCCAGTTCGAATCAGTCTTGGTCTGCCTGGACCAATGCGGGGAACTGTGTCATGCTCAACTTTCACAGTTGCGTCCTCGCTTCCTTTGTTCTTGCTATCTCCGTTGCTGCTGCGTCCCTTGCTGCTGCGTCTCTCGGTACTGCGTCTCTCGCTGCTGCCTCCAACGCTGCTGTCCCGATCGCTTCTGCGTCTCTCGCTGCTGCGTCTCTCGCTGCTGCCTCCAACGCTGCTGTCCCGATCGCTGCTGCCTCTCACGCTGCTATCCCGATCGCTGCTGCGTCCAACGCTGCTGTTCCGATTGCTGCTGCGTCCCTCGCTGCTGTCCCGATCGCTGCTGCATCCCTCGCTGCTGTCCCGATCGCTGCTGCCAGAGCCATCACTCTCGTTACCAGGCTGCATGGTAACTTTAGACGTTGGCAGCTCAGTTACAGATGAATAGTTGTCATCTCCGTCCTCATTGAAAAGAACATCTCGCCTCTCAATCACCTGACGAGATACTGGGTCGTACAAACGATAGCCTTTGCTTGCTACCGAATACCGAATGCGGTATTCTTTGCCCTTTGCTTGCAGTTTGCTCTTCCTTGGACCCTTGTCCAAAGCTACTGCAATTGAACCAAAAACTTTTAGATGGCCAACAAAAGGTTTCTTACCAGTCCACGCTTCCATAGGCGTCATACTGCCTAAAGCACTGGTTGGCGATCGATTCCCTACATATACGGCTGCGTTGACTGCTTCAGCCCAATCCTGATTGCAGCAACATACACCTTGACATCTCTACCAGAGTGCGGTTTGCCCTCTCAGCCACGCCATTTTGCTGAGGAGTGTATGCTACTGTCAGCTGCCTCTTGATCCCTTGACTCTTCAGGTATTCGTCAAACGGCTTATTGACGAATTCACCTCCATTGTCGCTCCGGATACATTTGAGACACTTTCCTGTTTGCCGTTCAACTAACGTTTTGAACTCGACGAACTTCTTGAAGACTTCATCCTTCCTCCGAAGGAAATATACGAAGATCCGCCTTGACTTGTCGTCAATAAAGGTTAAGAAATACCTCGATCCAGCCAAAGACTGTGTGCTAAAAGGCCCGCACACATCAGCATGAACCAACTCCAATATGCCTCGCGCTCTATTGGCAGTTGCGTCAGGAAATGGCTGCACATGAATTTTGCTTAGCATGCAAATTTTACAATTCATGTTCTCCTTGAAAACCATGTTTTCAATACCACGCACCATTCCTTTCTTGATGAGGTCTTTCAAGCTGTTGACATTCAAATGGCCATACCGTTTATGCCACAGCACACCATCTGCCTTAGCTGCAGCATAGCAGCTATTTTGCTTTCCTTGAAACATATACAAGTCTTCCACCTTGTTTGCTTTTACCATGCAAAATCCTTTTTGCATTACTTTTGCATACTCTTGCCCAAAAGTTACAAAGCAATTATGTTTCACAGCGCTGCTCACTGAGAAAAAGTTTCCGCTCATTTTCGGCACATAGAGAACATCTTTTAACAGCAACGTGCATAATTCTGTCTCCAGCTTTACTTCTCCTTTTCCTTCTGCTTTCAGGAAACCAGAGTCAGCCAGACTAATCATTTCTGTGTGTTTAACAAACTTTGTGAATAACTTTTTATCACAACACATATGGCTTGTTGCGCCACTATCCAAACACCACATACTCTTTTTCAAATGATCTGCGCTCAACGCATTTAATAAACTGCACTGCTTGTTCTCCCTTTTACTTGCCTTTTTCTCATTAGCGCTCTCTTTCTTACACTCAGCCTTCATATGCCTGCGCTCGCCACACTTGAAACATATCATATTTTTGTTTCCCTGCTTTTTCGCTCTCTGCGCGGCTGGCTTATGTGTTGCACAAAATGCTTTTACGCATTCGTTCTTTTCTTCTGCGTTCTCCCTCCGCTGGCTCTCTTCCCTCACTTTGATGCACAGAGCGTTGAAGGGCGGCAGACTGTCGCGCGTCTCTATGGCGACAACGAAATTTTCGTAACTTTCTGGAAGACTCGACAGCAAAATAATTGTGCGCAATTCGTCGCATAGCTCAATTCCTACTGTCCCGAGGCTATCCAGAATTCCAACGAATTCATTTATATAACTCGAAATGCTTTGCCCTTGCTCCATGCGCTTGAAAAGCAATTTCTTGTAGAGCTGAACCTTACGTGTTGGTCCACTCGGCTGATGGACATCTCTTAGCTGATTCCATGCCTGTGACGACGTGTTGCAATCCTTCAAATAGTGTGAAGGTTTCACACTTAACGTGATCACTGACAGCGCCTTCTCATCTTTGGCCTGCCAATTCACGTTCTCAGGAGTATCCGTTGGTAGCAATCCACCTGATGCTACACTCCACAGCTCCTGGAGCACCAACACACTCCGCATTTGAACGCGCCAGGTTTCATAATTTCCTTCAACCAACTTTTCTATTTGATAAATTCCGCTCATAGCTATTATCAATTAGTTCCTGAGTCACACCGATGTTAATAGTTCGTAACTAAAAACAAACACTTTATATTTCAATTAAACATCCGCGCCTGGGCCGATAACCTTTGTTGGATAGAAAACCTTTTTCTACCCAAAATGGACGGAAGTTATACCGCGCCTGTGTGCTTTCACAACAATGGTTTATTTGTGACTAACTTAGACATGGTACCTATGACATAGATATGGTACACGTACATGACATTTTCAACAAAATGTTCACCTATTCCTTCATTATTATACTCTGAGCCCATTGAAAATGGGAAATCAGGGTATAATGGTTTTGTTAAATGTATGTAACAGGCAGAAGGAGGCGTGTCAGACCCCACAAAGTATATATATTCTTGATCAGGGCGACGAGCTGAGTCGATTTAGCCCTGTCCGTCTGTCTGTCCGTCCGTCTGTCCGTCCGTCCGTCTGTCCGTCTGTCCGTATGTTTGAACGCGTCGATTGAAGCATCTAGACAAGCTAGAGACTTGAATTTTTTTGTTGGGTCCGTGGATAGCACGCGCAGGTCAAGTTTGTTACCAAAAAACGATATCTATTTTTGTTGTTTTGTTATCGATTTTAAACCTTATCGAAAACAGGTTATAAAATTCTATCTCCCACACCTTTAGAGCTACAGACCCCTCAAATTTTGCATATAGATTCATGTGAATTTTATGCAATTTCTATTTTTTTTTTATTTTTTGGATACCGGTTTTTATACTAGTTTCCCAAAGGGAAAATAGTATATTGGTTTTGTGCAATGTCCGTCTTGCTGTCCGTCTGTCTGGCCGTCTGTCCGTCTGTCCGTCTGTCCGTATGAATGCAATATTTTTCTACGCTATTGAAGCTAGAGACTTGAAATTTGGAACATATACTCTGACTTATTTATTTATTTATTTATTATTAAAAGACATTGACAAAACTGGAGTCAACTTAAATGTAAACAATAGAAATATTTATATAATTATAAAGTCTAAAATAACATAAATTATCAATAATACCACCAACTCGGTGGGGGTACTTTATTTGCCAGTCCGGCCAGCTATGCCCCAATTCACAGCCATTTTAGTCAGTGATATTATAGAAGCTACACAAGATAGAGAGTATTTGTGGGAAACTTACAAATTAAATTAATTATAGTCTTAGATATAAGTACAAAATTTAAGATTTAAGATTACAGGCTACCACGAAGATGACCTGCAAGCAATGATTTTATTAAGGGGAAGAGAGAGTTCAGAGGAGAACACATGATAATATTTATTATAATTACTACATAACACGTGAAACGCGCTATGCAAAGAATAATCCGATGTGCATAAAGGTAAATACAACGGACGAAAGTGTCTGCTTGTTCTGGAGGGAACAAAAAAATTAAGCTGAACTAATCATGGCGAATCAATTTTACCAATAATCAAATTATGTAGGAAAACAATCCCCAGAATTGTTCTACGATTGATTAATGAGGGAAGATTAATAAGAAGAAGCCTACTCTGGTAAGATGGTAAACGAAGATTACGATCCCAGTTTAAATCACGCACTGCAAAAATAAGAAACTGTTTCTGGCCCGATTCGATACTATCCTGATACAGTTTATGCTGTGGAGACCAAATAATTGAACAATATTCTAAAATAGGTCGAACCAGCGAAGTATATAATAGTTTTGTGATAAAGGGATCTTTAAACTCCTTTGACCAGCGTTTAATAAAACCAAGAGCACCTTTAGCTTCATTTACGATAGTAGAGACATGAAGATTGAAAGAAAATTTTGTGTCAAAAATAACACCCAGATCTTTAACAGTCAAAATTCGTTGCAAGGAAATATTGTTAATAGTGTAATTAACAATATGTGGGATGGTACGACTGAAGGTCATTGTCATACACTTAGAGCAATTTAAATGCAACTGATTAGTCACACACCAACGCTGAAAGGAATTAAGATCATCTTGTAGGAGAAGATGGTCAAGTAAGTTGGAGTATGAAAGGCAGAGCTTTACATCATCTGCATACATAAAAATTTTGGAGTGAACAATACAGCTAGGAAGATCATTAATAAAGAGGGTAAAAAGCAGCGGTCCTAAATGACTGCCCTGCGGTACGCCTGATGAAACAGAGATAAGCTTCGAAATTGATGTCCGCAACAATACCCTTTGAGTCCTGCCTTTCAAATAGGATGAAATCCAAGACACAAGTTTAGGGTGAAATCCTAAATGATCAAGTTTGCAAATTAAGATATTATGATTAACTGAATCAAATGCTTTGCTGAAATCATTATAAATAACATCAGTTTGCAATTTATTTAAAAAGCTATCGTTAATTAGAGAAGAAAATTCTAATAATTCTAATTACTCGTGTATACCCTCGAACCATAAAGTTTCAAGATTTTCCCGATACGCCCACTAGGGGCGTGGCAAATCGAGTTTTGAACTCGGGACCTTCCGTTTAAGCGCTTTGCGTTTACCCACAACCCCACACCAGCATTGAGTTGCTTGTTGGCTTTTGCCAGTAGTACTACAAGGGCGATATGTGACAAATACAAAACTAAAGAAGCTAAAGAAGCAGATCAATCGCAATTGTGATGTTAGAACATGCTGAAATGCGTGCATATGAACGTATGAGTATGTGTACATACAAAAACGGTGGTCTGTTTCAATATATGCGTGTAAAGGGCGATCTATGACAAATACAAAACTACAAAAGCGGCTGAAAATGCAAACAGAATTCAAACACAGATTTGGTTTGAGAATATGCTGGAATGAATGGCCTTGAATGCATTGGTGCACATGCATAGCAGAGGCGCCTGCACGTTTCAATATATGTGTATCTGTAAATGTTTTTTGCTGCGCGTCGCTGCTTGCCACGTGCGTGTGATAATTAGCTAAACGTTTTGTTTAATAAATCGGGACTGACTTAACGGAATTTGATGAAACTTTCAGCATATGATTCTATAGAATTTTTTACATTTTATAAAAATGCTAATTTATTCACATGGTTATATTTGGAACAGACTCTCAATGGGTAGTGTAGGGCGAGGGCGGGGAGGGGGTTAATTAGTAAAAAGAGCCGGCATCCAAAATATAAAAAAATAGAAATTGCATAAAATTTCATGAATCTATATGCAAAATTTGAGGGGTCTAGGAGGTGTGGGAGATATAATTTTATCACCTGTTTTCGATAAGGTTTAAAATGGATAACAAAACAAGCAAAATAGATATCGTTTTTTGGTAACAAACTTGACCTGCGCGTGCTATCCACGGACCCAACAAAAAAATTCAAGTCTCTAGCTTGTCTAGATGCTTCAATCGACGCGTTCAAACATACGGACGGACGGACTGACGGACAGACAGACAGACAGACGGACAGACAGACAGACGGACAGGGCTAAATCGACTCAGCTCGTCGCCCTGATCAAGAATATATGTATACTTTGTGGGGTCTGACACGCCTCCTTCTGCCTCTTACATATATTTAACAAAACCATTATACCATGATTTCCCATTTTCAATGGGCTCAGGGTATAAAAATTCAAGTCTCTAGGTCAACTACGTTCTGAGATCGACGTGTTCAAACATACGGACAGACGGGTACGGACAGACGGACGGACAGACAGACGGACAGGGCTAAATCGACTCAGGTCGTCGTCCTGATCAAGAATATATATACTTTGTGGGGTTTGACACGCCTCCTTCTGCCTGTTACATACATTTAACAAAACCATTATACCCTGATTTCCCATTTTCAATGGGCTCAGGGTATAAAAAGAGATGCTAATAATAAAAAAAATAATAGATGAACAAAATTTTGCTACTAATTCATTTATATAGACTATTAACTTTAGATACAATAATTAAAGAAAAAACTGTACCTTTAGAATTAACATACCAATATTTGAGAAAACAATTATGAATTATTGCACATTATTCCTCTACCTATAAATAAGACCAAAATATTAGTGTTACCAAAATGTGTAATACATAATCAAGCTGGCCTAAGCAAACAAATAACAAACAAATGTCCATCAATCGTATATTTGCGAAGACAACATAACTCCAACAATCAACCAATAATGCCTAAAGGGCATTCTAAATGAAGAAACGACCAAATGCGAAGTTAGAGATATCGGCAAAGAAGAAATCATTAAAGAAGTAGAACAACGCCACATTATCATCTTTAATAACATTAATACAACAATCACATCCACATATGGCAGACCAAAATGAATTAACGGATCAGCCATTATTACGTTCAAGAATTGTTCCATTGATATAAATGGATTGAAATACGATGACACAGAAATAGACTATACGGAAGAATACATTCTCTCGATTCCCGAACTCGAAGACATAAGAATAAATAATACAATTCATGCTATCAGTCTACATAAGATCCATCTACAAGCTCTAAACGCGCAAAATGGGATGGAAAACTTAAACTCCACCCACTTAACAGCAATATATGTTGTTTGTAGGGGGGCGTCGCAGATAAATATAAAAAACTTTTCTTATGGGTTTTTTTATACCCTGAGCCCATTGAAAATGGGAAATCAGGGTATAATGGTTTTGTTAAATGTATGTAACAGGCAGAAGGAGGCGTGTCAGACCCCACAAAGTATATATATTCTTGATCAGGGCGACGAGCTGAGTCGATTTAGCCCTGTCCGTCTGTCTGTCTGTCCGTCCGTCCGTCTGTCCGTCCGTCCGTCCGTCCGTCCGTCCGTATGTTTGAACGCGTCGATTGAAGCATCTAGACAAGCTAGAGACTTGAATTTTTTTGTTGGGTCCGTGGATAGCACGCGCAGGTCAAGTTTGTTACCAAAAAACGATATCTATTTTCGTTGTTTTGTTATCGATTTTAAACCTTATCGAAAACAGGTTATAAAATTATATCTCCCACACCTTTAGAGCTAGACTCCTCAAAATTTACATATAGATTAATGTGAATTTTATGCAATTTCTATTTTTTTATTTTTTGGATACCGGCTCTTTTTCCTAATTAACCACACCCCCCCCCTCCGCCCATCCCCTCACAATTCACGGAGAGTAACCATATGAATAAATTAGCATTTTTATAAAATGTAAAAAATTCAATAAAATCATATGCTGAAAGTTTCATCAAATTCCGTTAAGTCAATCCCGATTTATTAAACAAAACGTTTAGTTGCACGTGGCAAGCTGCGACGCGCAGCAAAAAACATTTACATACATACATATATTCTCACATACACACATTGAAACGAGCGTAAGCGCGTCTGCTTATGCATGTGCACAAATAAATTCAATTCTAGCATATTCTTCAACCAAATCTGTGTTTGAATTGTATTTGTATTTGTCATATATCGCCCTTACACGCATACATTGAAACAGACCACCGTTTTTGTATGTACACATACTCATGCGTTCATATGCGCGCATTTGAGCATATTCTAAGAATTACAATTGCGATTGATCTGCTTCTTTAGCTTCTTTAGTTATGTATTTGTCACATATCGCCTTGTAGTACTACATTGCATTTTGCCAAAAAGTAACGCATTACTGGTGTAGCGTAGTGGATAGATGCAAAGCGCATAAACGAAAGGTCCCGGGTTCGAAACTCAGTGACAACAGCGTAACTTTTTAAATTATTTTTTTTTAATTTATTAACATGAAGTGTTTGTCCAAGTTGAGAATCTCAACTTGAGATGATGCGCTTTAACGTTACATATGTAGTAAATAAATGCAGGTTCGATGATGTTTGTTTTTCTTCTTCTTTTTTTGTTAATTTGTTTATTTATTTAATTATTTATTAATTTTTGATTTACATGCATTCTAGTTGAATACAATTTCAAAATTATAATTTAATTTTGGAAAATTTAATGTTATATGCAAGCTATATAGCGTATTAAACAATACAAATCGGACGGGGCTCAGGGGATCTTCTAGTCGGGCACCTCCGACTAGAGTTTTCTTACTTGTTTTAAATTACTTTCGCTTTTTATTTTAATATAAAATTGCACAGTCAGTGTGCGTACAAGGCGGTAAAGAAGATAGAGTGAAGAGTAAAAAAGGAAGAGAGGAGGAAAGTACACAGAAAAACTCCAGAGAACCAGCAGGAGAGCTGGAGTTGGAGCTTATGCTATTAACAGAGCTGTTAATAACATAGCATGGGGATGTGGAGGGAGGAGCAGTTCTGTTTAATGGAATCTGACATAAACATAGTCCCCCCCTTGCAAGGATTGCAAGACCTGGGCTGGGTCTATGAGCAGGCGCCCGAAAGGACCCATCCGAACACGGTGTTTTGTTGTGTAGTTGTTGTAGTTCCTGTTGTAGTATGTTTGAACGCGTCGATTGAAGCATCTAGACAAGCTAGAATTTTTTTTGTTGGGTCCGTGGATAGCACGCGCAGGTCAAGTTTGTTACCAAAAAACGATATCTATTTTGGTTGTTTTGTTATCGATTTTAAACCTTATAGAAAACAGGTTATAAAATTATATCTCCCACACCTTTAGAGCTAGACCCCTCAAATTTTGCATATAGATTCATGGGAATTTTATACAATTTGTATTTTTTTATTTTTTGGATACCGGCTCTTTTTACTAATTACCTATTGAAAATGGGAAATCAGCGTATAATAGTTTTGTGAAAATGTATGTAACAGGCAGAAAGAGGCGTGCCACACCCCATAAAGTATATATATATAGTCGATATAGCCCTGTCCGTCTGTCCGTGCGTGTAAAGAGATATTTAAAGGTAGATATTTATATTTACGCAACGTAGAGACTTGAAATTTCACAAGAATACTCGAATACCATACGCTCTAAAAGTTTATAAAATTTTTCCGATAACTCGTTCCATTTCGATTTTATGAGCATTTATCGATCATTTTAGTGTGTTTGTACATCGATTGAGCTAGAGACATCAAATTTGCTGTGTAGTTGAGTGTAATGAATCCGGAGATTACGTAATCTTTATATTTTGGATGCCACACCCCTAGGACCCTATTTGTAAAAAGTGCAAATCAAATACTCGAGACTTGTGCTTTGGCAAATATACACATATGAATGCCATTAATAAGTTGTGAAAGTTTGATGTATATAGTCCATCGCTAATAAAAGTTATTAAACAATGAAAATCCCATAGTAATGCTCTCATTGCAGCCCAAGCGCAGTCGCTGCGCAGTCGTCAACTGCGCAGTTGGCAGAGCGCGCGCTTTTACGTGCGTGCATATGTGTGTGTATGTGTTGCTTGAATGTATGCATGAAAAAGCGTAGAATGATTTGATATTTGACTCTCCACATGGCTCAGGGTATCTCCTAGTCGAGCAGTCTCGACTAGAGCACTCTTACATGCTTCTTTTTCACATTTAGGGAATATTTGTGGCACTGTTTTAATACCCTAAGCCTATTGAAAATGGGAAATCAGGGTATAATAGTTTTGTTAAATGTATGTAACAGGCAGAAGGAGGCGTGTCAGACCCCACAAAGTATATATATTCTTGATCAGGGCGACGAGCTGAGTCGATTTAGCCCTGTCCATCTGTTTAAACGCGTCGATTGAAGCATCTAGACAAGCTAGAGACTTGAATTTTTATACTAGTTTCCCAAAGGGAAAATAGTTGATTGGTTTTGTGCAATGTCCGTCTTGCTGTCCGTCCGTCTGTCCGTCCGTCCGTCTGTTCGTCTGTCCGTATGAATGCAATATTTTTCTACGCTATTGAAGCTAGAGACTTGAAATTTGGAACATATACTCGTGTATACCCTCGAATTATAAAGTGTCAAGATTTCGCCGATACACCCACTAGGGGCGTGGCAAATCGGAAAATGGTTGCGCCCACAGCTAAGAAATCATATTAGTTGAAGAGCTAGAGACTTGAAATTTGGAATGTATACTTGTGTTGACCACAAAAGATATGGCGGATATATCTACGCCCATTGGGGCGTGGCAAATCGGGAAAACTGTAACTTCTACAGTTTTAAAGCTAGAATGCTGAAATTTGGCACGTATCTTAACGCTTCGATTCTATAAAGATTGATAAATTTGAAATCTACGCCCACTGGGGGCGTGGCAAATCGGATCTGAATATAGATTGATTTTTCAAATTCAGCTATATTTTGAGCACTATTGATGCTAGAGACTTGAAATTTGATATATATGTACTCGGATAAGCAACCCAAGATCAAATCGGATCTGAAATGCGCGTATATATATGTGTACATACAAAAACGGTAGTCGGTTGAATGTATGCGTATAAAGGGAGATATTTGACAAATACAAAACTAAAGAAGCGGCTAAAAATGCAAACACAACTCAATAACAATTTTGGTTGAAGAATATGCTAGAATGAATGCTGCTGAATTTATTTGTGACCATGCATAAGCAAACTCGCTTGCACGTTTCAATGTTTGTATGTATGTGTAAATGTAAATATATTTAGCTGTCGCTGCTTAATGCGTGCGTGTCATAATTGGCCAAACGTTTTGTTTAATAGATTGCGACTGACTTAACGGAACTTGATGAAACTTTTAGCATATGATTCTGTAAATAATGGTACAACGTTATAGTTTGAGCAAAAAAATTGAACTGTCTTTATTCTTTAAATCTTCCTCCTTAAATACCTAGTTTGAGGAGTAAGAGAGGAGCATCTCTCAATTACATTGACATTTCTTACATTCTAACAAATGTCCTATGCAAACACTTGAGTTCTATTTTAGTCTTATCTTATTTCAGGCGTCTCTTACAAGCATGAAAGAGGATCACACGTACTGAATTTTGTAATGTTTGGTTTACATTATCTTAAGGGTCGTTTACGTTTTGTAATCTATTTTTATGTTGTCACCACATGGCGAGATCTGTGTGCATGCTTGAACATTCTGCCAAGGGCCGAGAAAGTGACGGTAACAGAGAGAAGGTTAAAATGTTACTTATATTTGTGGAAAAGCTATGGCTTGTAATCGTCTGCGTACATGTATTTTTCTTACAATATATATTATTATAATTATTATAATTATCATACCAAGTCCTAAGGATATGTGACCGGTCGCGTGATGCCATTTAAGAGCATTTATTTTAAAATTATGATTTTTTATTTGTCTAAGTTCGTTTTTTAATTAATCTAGTTCTGAAGTATGATTAATAATTGGAGTTTTTAGTGGATCCCATACAATTTTGGGTATTTTACTTATATTACTATATAGGAGGTTGATACCGTTTCGTAACTTTCAGAGTGAAGTATGTAATTTGCCATTAGTATTTTGTCCAAAGTTCTAGCCGTACAATCTGATTTTAATGTCAAAATACCTTGTTCTGGCAAGTTTATTATTTCTTGATGTGCATGATTACATTTAATGTTCACTTTTGTATTTGTAGGTATTTTAAATAACCAACTACCTCTTCTGTGTAACTCAACCCAATAATTTGATGAGGTTGAAATCATTTTGTAAAAGCAATTAACTGGTTTGTTAGGCTTAAAGGGTGACACCTCACAAGAGTCGTCATTTGCACTATTCCATGGCCAATTTCCTTCGCAAATACGTGTATAGGTTTGCCAGTGCTTACATTTATTTAATGTTGCTTCTGACATTAAATGATATGAATCTATTGCAAAGTTATAAACTATAAATGGAAGTTTCACTTCTGCTATAATAACCCCTGTTGGTTTTTAATTGGTAAGGGCATCATTTTAAATACCTGAGATGTGTGTTGACTGAATAATGGTATTTTAGCATTTATAATTATTTTCTTATCTAAATAGAATCCTTTAGCTGTTAACAAAGTGTAAACTTCTTTAAGTTCTGTGCCTGTTCTTTTCCCGGGTAAAACTAAATTGTCGGGTATTTTAGCTTTAATTCGAGAGATTTAATTTTGAAGTTGATTTGCTTTTAAAATATTTGTATTCAACTTTCCATGATTGATGTCGATAAGCAAGCTGATTATTCCAGCTTGAATCTTTTCACATTCATCAAGCAAGGAGTCTAACTGTTTTGTCATCATAAAGAAATTAATTGATTCTTTATAAACAAAAAAACTTTCCTTAAGTGTTTCTGTCATGTTTGCAATACGCACATTTAAGTTAAGAAAGTTATGGTTTATCTCATTAATACTTTGTTTTATAATGTTTTCGGTGGAATCTATTACTGAAGCTTGTTTTTTGGTCAATTCATTTATGTTGTGTTGATTGTCTAAAAGAATTGTCATATTCTCTTCCAAAACCTCTCTGTCATCTGCGTCCATCCATTATACCAAATAAAATATGATAAATTGAGCAAATAAAATTTAAGGGTGAACGTTTCTCTCTTTGGGATTTGTGCACCACGAAAAGTTTGTTATTTTCTTCGAGATCATTTATCTGCCTTTGCATGTTATTTAGAATTATGTTACATTGATTTTCAAAATCCTGGAGTTTGTTACATATTAATTTCATTTTTTGTATTGCGTCTTTACCTTTCTCTATCATGACAAAATACGTGTTTATGTCATAAAATACAACTAAATCCCAAGATGATGTTATAACTTCAATATCTCCCATTGGGTCAAGATAGATTGCAGCTGTGCTGTTGATTTGTTCTACTGTCCATTTCATTACTTCACTTTTTACGGTAGCTGAATTGGACACTTGACAAAATAGCATTAGCATTAGCAGGAATAGAAATGCCTTTAGTTTTGAAGTTCTACCTCCTCTTAGTGGGCGTTCTCTTTTTTCAGTACTATCGTCTGATTCTTGCGTTGCACTGAGTGGACATATTTTAGTAATGGGTCGTGTTACAAAACCTTCTTGAGTTTTAATTTTAGCAACTATAACCTTTTCGTCAGCGCCTTTGTGAACTTCTTCAATTTTCCCAAGTGGCCATCTAGCTGGATGGCAGTTTTCCGACTTTACTAACACTATTTGACCTTTCTCAATATTTTGACTTCCGCGTTTCCATTTATTTCTTTGTTGTAGAGTATGCAAATAATCTTCTTTCCACTTGATCCAAAATTCTCTTTTCAATTTTTTAATTAGTCTCCATCTATCCAAATTGTTAATTTTTTCTTCGTTTACATTTTCTATTGCATCTAAATTCGGTCTACCAATAAGAAAATGCCCTGGTGTTAGTACTTCCAAATCATCTATATCATCTCCTGTTGTGTATAAGGGTCGTGAGTTTAATATCGCTTCAATTTGACATAGTAAGGTTGACATTTCTTCAAAGGTTAAGCTGCTATCACCAATTGTTCGTTTCAAATGATATTTTACCGATTTAACTCCGGCTTCCCAAATACCTCCGAAGTGAGGTCCTGCCGGGGGAATAAAGTGCCAACTAATCCCCTCGTTTTCTAATAAAGGAGCGATTGTATTATTGTCTACTAAAGCCTGTTTATACTCTTGGTCTAGCTTTCTTGCAGCACCTACAAAGTTTGTTCCATTATCTGAATATATATTGGCACATTTTCCTCTTCTAGCAATAAATCTTTTTAAAGCTGCTAGAAAGGCTTCAGTTGTTAGATCACTGACAACTTCAAGGTGGATAGCTTTAGTTGCCATACATACAAATACTGAAATATAACCTTTATATGTTTTTATCCCACGATTTTTAGAACACTTAATATAATAGGGACCTGCATAATCTATTCCCGTATTAAGAAATGGGTATTTCATGTTTATCCTATATTCTGGAAGATTTTCCATTATTTGTTCTATTGTAGTTGTTTTGTATCTAGCACACTTTGTGCATTCTTTTAATTGCTTCTTCAAATTATTTCTAAGTCCAAATATCCAATACTTTCTTTGAATATAGTTTCTCATAAGGTTTAGTCCACCGTGTAATGTTTCCTTATGCGCTTTTCTTATAATAAGATTTGTTAAGTAACTTTTGTCCAAAATTATCGGGTGTTTAACTTGAAAACTTGCATTTGAGTTTCTTAGTCGTCCACCAACCCTTAATAATCCACTTTTATCTAAAAATGGGTTTAAGCTTAAAATTTTATTTTTAGTATCAATATCTTTTTTCAGAGCTAAATAATTTATTTCTTCACCGAATTGAAGTGCTTGTTGTAAATAATGGTACAACGTTATAGTTTGAGCACAAAAATTGAACTGTCTTTATTCTTTAAATCTTCCTCCTTAAATACCTAGTTTGAGGAGTAAGAGAGGAGCATCTCTCAATTACATTGACATTTCTTACATTCTAACAAATGTCCTATGCAAACACTTGAGTTCTATTTTAGTCTTATCTTATTTCAGGCGTCTCTTACAAGCATGAAAGAGGATCACACGTACTGAATGTTGTAATGTTTGGTTTACATTATCTTAAGGGTCGTTTACGTTTTGTAATCTATTTTTATGTTGTCACCACATGGCGAGATCTGTGTTCATGCTTGAACACTTGTTGTTGTTTGATTATTAAATTCCGGGCAGTTTTTATTTCAATGCAGGTTAAAAATGCCGGGAATACTTTGTTTTTTACTTTTTTCTCAATGAATCGTAATACGTAGGCAACTACTCGTTCAAGTTTTCCTATACAAGAGAATTTAGCTGTCAATTCTTGTATTATGTCAGAATTATTTAATACTGTTGTACAAACAACTGTAATTTCATCGCATTTTTCTTCTTTTGGCCAATGTTCTATCGTTTTAGCCAGCCATTGAGGCCCTTTCCACCAAATCTCACAATCTTGAAGTTTGTTAGCATCAATTCCTCTTGACGCTATGTCTGCTGGGTTGTCTTCTGATTTTACGTGCCCCCAAATTGTTTCTTTTGTTTTGTGAATGTCATCTACTCTACACCTAATAAATTTATTTTTATTACCTCCGTTCTTTATCCAAGCAAGAGTTATAGTTGAGTCGCTCCAAGCATAGCTTTTTATAGAGTTTCCTAAAGCTTCTCTGACTCTATTAATTAATTTTGCTAACAGATGTGCTGCACAAAGTTCCAACTTAGGGATCGTTTTCCTATTTTTCTTTGGATTGACTTTTCTTTTACTTGCTATAATCATCACTGAAGAGTTAACTTTAGCATATACTACGGCTGCAAATGCTTTTTCAGATGCCTCTGCAAAGCCATGTATATGTGTTATTAAACTGTTTTGCATTTTCAACCATCGAGGAATTCTAATTTTTTCTAATGTTGATAAATTTTGTATAAATAATTCCCAATAATTACTATCGTTAATTGATAAATCCCACTTTTGTTCTGTAAACCAAAGTTTCTGCATAAACAATTAACCGACTATGGTTACTGGAGATAGCCAGCCTAATGGATCATAAATTTTAGCCAATGTGGATAGAACTGATCGTTTAATAATTTTTTGTAATTTTTGGCATTTAAGGTTAAATTTAAATTCATCTAACATAGGTTCCCACTGTAATCCAAGGGTTTTTATTGATTCAAATTCTTCAATATCTAAAACTTTGTTTTCTTCTGTTCGTTCGACACTCTCTATTACTTCTGGTATATTAGAGATCCATTTCCTTAAGTTGAACCCCATTGATTCTAGCTCTAGTGATAATAAATTTACTATGTTTTTAGCTTCTTGTACTGTTTTTAATAATTTCTTTAATGTTATCATCGCTGCATTTGTTAGCAATTTCTAATAGCGGTCTGGTCGCTAAATATGGGGCAGATGCAGTTCCGTATGTAACTGTCGTGAGTTTAAATGTTTTTAAGGTATCAGATGGAGACTCTCTCCAAAGTATGTTGAGATATTTTTGATCTTCTTCATCAATATTAATCTGTCTATACATTTTTTCTATATCTGCAGAGACTACAACTTGCCATTTACGCCATTTTAGCATAATGTCAAATATGTCTTTTGGATCTTGGTCCGGTCCACATGATATCATTAAGGCTCTTGTTGTTTGTGCTTTTAGCAGAAGCATCAAAGACAACTCTTAATTTTGTTGTTAAGCTACTATCTCTGAGCACTGCTTGATGTGGGAGGTAATATCTTCCCATAGCGTTTGTCTCAACCGTGTGCCTTAATTTAATATACTCATTCATAAACTTAACATAATTTTCTTTAAGTTAATGATTCCTATGTAATTTTGTTTCTAAGTTATGAAAACGTGCCAATGCTTGGGCTTTTGAATTTCCTAATGTTTTATCCTGTTTAAAAGGGATTTTAACGACAAACCTACCATTATTGTCTCTTCTTGTTGTTTCTATAAAATGTTTTTCGCATATTTCAGCTTCTATGTCATCATTATCTTCTTCTTCCATTTCCCAAAATTTTTCTAAATTTTCAACTTTCATAGTGGTTGCTGTTATCACTGTACTTCCTTTTGATTTTGTACACCCTGATGCTACCCAACCAAACTCCGTATTCTGTCCAAGAAGTCCGTCTATTTTTACTATCCAATTTTTGATGATTTGGGAATATAAGTCGGCTCCTATAATTAAGTCTATTCTACTAGGCTTATTAAATTTAGGATCGGCTAATACGAAATCTTGCCATATTTGCTTATTAATTGTTACAGTTTTACCAGGCAAGGCTTTCATTAATTTTGGCAGAACAATAGCTTCGGTTGAAAATTGTGTGTTTTTTGTGTTAAGCGATTGAATGCATATCTTAACTTTGTACTTTGAAGTACTTGAATTCGTTTCTGATACGCCACTTATTTTTGTGACAGTTTTGATTCTGTATAATTTCAGAATTTGAGCTGCCTCTTCTGAGATAATAGTGCATTGAGATCCGCAATCGAACAATGCTCTAAAATTTCTATATTCACCATTCTTTGCTCTGATCTTCACTATTGCTGTAGCCAATAGTGCTGTATCTTTTGAAACACATGTGTTCACTTTTTCATTTGAAATGTGAAGCATAGTGTTATGAGCTTTTTGCAAAACGCACATGAATATTCGCAGGAGCATTTTTTGTGCTTTGATATTTTAAGGCACTTCCAGCACAGCTGCGTTTTTTTGCCGTCTCGCATCTATCTTTTGGATTCAGTGCTTTAAACTTGTAGCATTGTGACACATAGTGTCCAGGTATTCCACAAACTGGACAGCTTTCTTTACCATTTGAATTTTTATTAAATTTATTGTTAGAATTTTTATTTCTTTCTTAATGAAGAGTAATGACTCAATGAAGTTATAGAATTATAACGCTGTTCCAAAAATTTCATTACATCTGACAACTCTTGAATGTCTTTTGTCTTTTTGACGTGAGATTCATAGAGCTGCAGCGTTTCTTTGTTGAACTTTCTCAACAAAGTGTGGGCGAAAATTATGTCCACTTCTGTGGGTAAATTTGTTTTAAGTTTTATTATATGTATAGCCTCATTGCTATTATCAATAAAACTTTTAATATTTTTTGCGGAATCCATATTCAAATTTGGTAATTCAATTAATCGATTCATTTCATCGGAAAAAATTTTCGTTTTATTTTCGAATCGCTTAATTAATAATTCCCAAACTGAATGGTAATTCCCAACTGAGCCAGTGAGCAAATGAGAAACCATGCTCTTGGCTTCACCCTTTAATGCCGTTTTTAAATAATTAAATTTTACTGGCATACTTAAATCTTCCCTATTATGAATTATTTCTGTAAATAATTCATAAAAAAGATCCCACTCTTTGGGTTCACCAAAAAATGTGGGTATTTGAATTTTAGGTAGCGTCGGAAGATCCTCCGTTTTTACGTCTACCTTCAATGGTTTTGTATCCTGAGATACGCGCTCTAAAGTGTCTACCATATTCTGAGCATCGAATTTCAACTCATCAACATCTTCGTTTAATGAATATTTTAACGAAGTAAAATAATTTATTTTTTCTTGGATCCTACTCCAAAGAAAATTAATTTTGTTTTTTCTGATGTTACTCCATCTCAAGGTAGAATTATTCAACCCCTTTTCGGTTTCTTCTAAATATACCCTGAGCTGATTTAAATTTTGTTCAAAATTGTCGGCTTGTTTCTGTACTTCGCTTTTCTCTGACATTATTACTGTCCCGGTATCAACAACCTGTTTTGAACACGACTGTATTTCAATGATACTTTTAATTTTACCTATTGTTTTTTCATATAAATTTTTGTTGAAATATTCATGATCTACTATTCCGATTTTTAATAGTGACTTATGATTGTTCATAAACTTTTCTCTAATGGATTCTAATTTTTGAACCTCCTCACTACTTATTATACCAGCTTCCATTTGCTGGATTTCTGTCATCAGTGTCGACTGATTATTTAGTACTTGAATTGTCGCCTCGGACATCATTTTTCTTATTTATACTATTTATCTCTAAACTTATCTGGAAATGATGTCCTTTTGCTGCTCCTCGGTTGCTCCCTGGATGCTGCTTCTCGGCTGCTTCTTCTCGGCTACTTCTTTGGATGCTGCTTCCTGCTCCCTGGTTGTAGATTCTCGGTTGCTCCCTGGTTATAGATTCTCGGTTGCTCCGTGAATGCTGCTTCTTCTCGGCTACTCAGATGAATTTTCTTTTCCGATGTTTTTAGCCTCGGAACGTTTTCTAATTTTATATATATATATATATATATTTTTTTTTTTGTAGACACTCACTTTCCGATGTTTTAGCCTCGGAACGCTTTATAATTTTTTTTTTTTTTTTTTTGTATGAAAAATTTTGAAACATAAACCTTTTTTTTTTTGGTTTTTTGTTTCTTTAAAACAACTCTTAGGGGTTTTTTTATTTTTTTTTTACCCTTGAGTGTTAATTGTTATTTTCTGTGTTTCTTACCACGGGTGGGGGATAACGACAGAATATTTTATTTTGCTACCTTAGCTACAGAACTGTAGAGTCTAAGGAGCTGGTTAAAAATTCTAAGTCTCTTACCACTGGTGGGGGAGACAATAGAATGCTCGAAGGACCAAAATGTAAATAATGGTACAACGTTATAGTTTGAGCACAAAAATTGAACTGTCTTTATTCTTTAAATCTTCCTCCTTAAATACCTAGTTTGAGGAGTAAGAGAGGAGCATCTCTCAATTACATTGACATTTCTTACATTCTAACAAATGTCCTAAGCAAACACTTGAGTTCTATTTTAGTCTTATCTTATTTCAGGCGTCTCTTACAAGCATGAAAGAGGATCACACGTACTGAATGTTGTAATGTTTGGTTTACATTATCTTAAGGGTCGTTTACGTTTTGTAATCTATTTTTATGTTGTCACCACATGGCGAGATCTGTGTTCATGCTTGAACACTTGTTGTTGTTTGATTATTAAATTCCGGGCAGTTTTTATTTCAATGCAGGTTAAAAATGCCGGGAATACTTTGTTTTTTACTTTTTTCTCAATGAATCGTAATACGTAGGCAACTACTCGTTCAAGTTTTCCTATACAAGAGAATTTAGCTGTCAATTCTTGTATTATGTCAGAATTATTTAATACTGTTGTACAAACAACTGTAATTTCATCGCATTTTTCTTCTTTTGGCCAATGTTCTATCGTTTTAGCCAGCCATTGAGGCCCTTTCCACCAAATCTCACAATCTTGAAGTTTGTTAGCATCAATTCCTCTTGACGCTATGTCTGCTGGGTTGTCTTCTGATTTTACGTGCCCCCCAATTGTTTCTTTTGTTTTGTGAATGTCATCTACTCTACGCCTAATAAATTTATTTTTATTACCTCCGTTCTTTATCCAAGCAAGAGTTATAGTTGAATCGCTCCAAGCATAGGTTTTTATAGAGTTTCCTAAAGCTTCTCTGACTCTATCAATTAATTTTGCTAACAGATGTGCTGCACAAAGTTCCAGCTTAGGGATCGTTTTCCTATTTTTCTTTGGATTGACTTTGCTTTTACTTGCTATATTCATCACTGAAGAGTTAACTTTAGCGTATACTACTGCTGCAAATGCTTTTTCAGATGCATCAGCAAAGCCATGTATATGTGTTATTAAACTGTTTTGCATTTTCAACCATCGAGGAATTCTAATTTTTTCTAATGTTGACAAATTTAGCAGAAATAATTCCCAATAATTACTATCGTTAATTGATAAATCTTGATCCCACTTTTGTTCTGTAAACCAAAATTTCTGCATAAACAATTTACCGACTATGGTTACTGGAGATAGCCAACCTAATGGATCATAAATTTTAGCCAATGTGGATAGAACTGATCGTTTATTAATTTTTTGTAATTTTTGGTATTTAAGGTTAAATTTAAATTCATCTAACATAGGTTCCCACTGTAATCCAAGGGTTTTTATTGATTCAAATTCTTCAATATCTAAAACTTTGTTTTCTTCTGTTCGTTCGACACTCTCTATTACTTCTGGTATATTAGAGATCCATTTCCTTAAGTTGAACCCCATTGATTCTAGCTCTAGTGATAATAAATTTACTATGTTTTTAGCTTCTTGTACTGTGTCTGCGCCTGACATTAGGTCATCCATGTAAAAATCGATTTTAATAATTTCTTTAATGTTTTCATCGCTGCATTTGTTAGCAATTTCTAATAGCGCTCTGGTCGCTAAATATGGGGCAGATGCAGTTCCGTATGTAACTGTCGTAAGTTTAAATGTTTTTAAAGTATCAGATGGAGACTCTCTCCAAAGTATGTTAAGATATTTTTGATCTTCTTCATCAATATTAATCTGTCTATACATTTTTTCTATATCTGCAGAGACTACAACTTGCCATTTACGCCATTTTAGCATAATGTCAAATATGTCTTTTTGGACTCTTGGTCCGGTCCACATGATATCATTAAGGCTCTTGTTGTTCGTGCTTTTAGCAGAAGCATCAAAGACAACTCTTAATTTTGTTGTTAAGCTACTATCACTGAGCACTGCTTGATGTGGGAGGTAATATCTTCCCATAGCGTTTGTCTCAACCATGTGCCCTAATTTAATATACTCATTCATAAACTTAACATAATTTTCTTTAAGTGAATGATTCTTATGTAATTTTTTTTCTAAGTTATGAAAACGTGCCAATGCTTGGGCTTTTGAATTTCCTAATGTTTTATCCTGTTTAAAAGGGATTTTAACGACAAACCTACCATTATTGTCTCTTCTTGTTGTTTCTATAAAATGTTTTTCGCATATTTCAGCTTCTATGTCATCATTATCTTCTTCTTCCATTTCCAAAAATTTTTCTAAATTTTCAACTTTCATAGTGGTTGCTGTTATCACTGTACTTCCTTTTGATTTTGTACACCCTGATGCTACCCAACCAAACTCCGTATTCTGTCCAAGAAGTCCGTCTATTTTTACTATCCAATTTTTGATGATTTTGGAATATAAGTCGGTTCCTATAATTAAGTCTATTCTACTAGGCTTATTAAATTTAGGATCGGCTAATACGAAATCTTGCCATATTTGCTTATTAATTGTTACAGTTTTACCAGGCAAGGCTTTCATTAATTTTGGCAGAACAATAGCTTCGGTTGAAAATTGTGTGTTTTTTGTGTTAAGCGATTGAATGCATATCTTAACTTTGTACTTTGAAGTACTTGAATTCGTTTCTGATACGCCACTTATTTTTGTGACAGTTTTGATTCTGTATAATTTCAGAATTTGAGCTGCCTCTTCTGAGATAATAGTGCATTGAGATCCGCAATCGAACAATGCTCTAAAATTTTTATATTCACCATTCTTTGCTCTGATCTTCACTATTGCTGTAGCCAATAGTGCTGTATCTTTTGAAACACATGTGTTCACTTTTTCATTTGAAATGTGAAGCATAGTGTTATGAGCTTTTTTGCAAAACGCACATGAATATTCGTAGGAGCATTTTTTGTGCTTTGATATTTTAAGGCACTTCCAGCACAGCTGCGTTTTTTGCCGTCTAGCATCTATCTTTTGGATGCATTGCTTTAAACTTGTAGCATTGTGACACATAGTGTCCAGGTATTCCACAAACTGGACAGCTTTCTTTACCATTTGAATTTTTATTAAATTTATTGTTAGAATTATTATTTCTTTTTTCATTACTCAATGAAGTTATAGAATTATAACGCTGTTCCAAAAATTCCATTACATCTGACAACTCTTGAATTTCTTTTGTCTTTTTGACGTGAGATTCATAGAGCTGCAGCGTTTCTTTGTTGAACTTTCTCAACAAAGTAAGGGCGAAAATTATGTCCACTTCTGTGGGTAAATTTGTTTTAAGTTTTATTATATGTATAGCCTCATTGCTATTATCAATAAAACTTTTAATATTTTTTGCGGAATCCATATTCAAATTTGGTAATTCAATTAATCGATTCATTTCATCGGAAAAAATTTTCGTTTTATTTTCGAATCGCTTAATTAATAATTCCCAAACTGAATGGTAATTCCCAACTGAGCCAGTGAGCAAATGAGAAACCATGCTCTTGGCTTCACCCTTTAATGCCGTTTTTAAATAATTAAATTTTACTGGCATACTTAAATCTTACCTATTATGAATTATTTCTGTAAATAATTCATAAAAAAGATCCCACTCTTTGGGTTCACCAAAAAATGTGGGTATTTGAATTTTAGGTAGCGTCGGAAGATCCTCCGTTTTTACGTCTACCTTCAATGGTTTTGTATCCTGAGATACGCGCTCTAAAGTGTCTACCATATTCTGAGCATCGAATTTCAACTCATCAACATCTTCGTTTAATGAATATTTTAACGAAGTAAAATAATTTATTTTTTCTTGGATCCTACTCCAAAGAAAATTAATTTTGTTTTTTCTGATGTTACTCCATCTCAAGGTAGAATTATTCAACCCCTTTTCGGTTTCTTCTAAATATACCCTGAGCTGATTTAAATTTTGTTCAAAATTGTCGGCTTGTTTCTGTACTTCGCTTTTCTCTGACATTATTACTGTCCCGGTATCAACAACCTGTTTTGAACACGACTGTATTTCAATGATACTTTTAATTTTACCTATTGTTTTTTCATATAAATTTTTGTTGAAATATTCATGATCTACTATTCCGATTTTTAATAGTGACTTATGATTGTTCATAAACTTTTCTCTAATGGATTCTAATTTTTGAACCTCCTCACTACTTATTATACCAGCTTCCATTTGCTGGATTTCTGTCATCAGTGTCGACTGATTATTTAGTACTTGAATTGTCGCCTCGGACATCATTTTTCTTATTTATACTATTTATCTCTAAACTTATCTGGAAATGATGTCCTTTTGCTGCTCCTCGGTTGCTCCCTGGATGCTGCTTCTCGGCTGCTTCTTCTCGGCTACTTCTTTGGATGCTGCTTCTCGGTTGCTCCCTGGTTGTAGATTCTCGGTTGCTCCGTGAATGCTGCTTCTTTGATGCTGTTTCTCGGTTGCTCCCTGGTTATAGATTCTCGGTTGCTCCGTGAATGCTGCTTCTTCTCGGCTACTCAGATGAATTTTCTTTTCCGATGTTTTTAGCCTCGGAACGTTTTCTAATTTTATATATATATATATATATATATATATATATATATTTTTATACCCTGAGCCCATTGAAAATGGGAAATCAGGGTATAATGGTTTTGTGAAAATGTATGTAACAGGCAGAAGGAGGCGTGCCACACCCCATAAAGTATATATATTCTTGATCAGCGCGACAAGACGAGTCGATATAGCCATGTCCGTCTGTCCGTCTGTCCGTCTGTCCGTCTGTCCGTCCGTCCGTCCGTCCGTCCGTGTGAACGCTGAGATATTTGTAAGTACGCAACGTAGAGACTTGAAATTTTACATGAATACTCGATAATACCATACGCTGCACAAGTTTATAAAATTTTTCCGATAACTCATTCCATTTCGATTTTATGAGTATTTATCGATAATTTTAATGTGTTTTTAAGGCTTGGTTTGTACATCTTTTGAGCTAAAGACTTCAAATTTGCTGTGTAGTTGCGTGTAATGAATACGGAGATAACGTTATCTTTAGATTTTGGATGCCACGCCCCATTCGCCCCCAATAGCCCCCTATTTGTAAAAAGCGCAAATCAAATACTAGAGACTTGTGCTTTGGCACATACACACATATGAATGCCATTAATAAGTTGTGAAAGTTTTATGCACTTAGTCCATCGCTAAGAAAAGTTATTAAACAATTAAATTCCCATAGTAATGCCCACATTGCAGCCCAAGCGCTGCAGCCCAGTCGCTGCGTCAACTGCGCAGTTGGCAGAGCTCGCGCTTATGCGTGCGTGCATATGTATCTGTGTAAGTGTTGTTTGTATGTATGCATACAAAATCGAAGAATGATTTGATATTTGGCTCCTCACAGGGCTCAGGGTATCCCCTAGTCGAGCAGTCTCGACTAGAGCACTCTTACTTGTTTTTTTTAGACACTCACTTTCCGATGTTTTAGCCTCGGAACGCTTTATAATTATACCCTGAGCCCATTGAAAATGGGAAATCAGGGTATAATTGTTTGTTAAATGTATGTAACAGGCAGAAGGAGGCGTGTCAGACCCCACAAAGTATATATATTCTTGATCAGGGCGACGAGCTGAGTCGATTTAGCCCTGTCCGTCTGTCTGTCTGTCCGTCCGTCCGTCTGTCCGTCCGTCCGTCCGTCCGTCCGTCCGTATGTTTGAACGCGTCGATTGAAGCATCTAGACAAGCTAGAGACTTGAATTTTTTTTGTTGGGTCCGTGGATAGCACGCGCAGGTCAAGTTTGTTACCAAAAAACGATATCTATTTTCGTTGTTTTGTTATCGATTTTAAACCTTATCGAAAACAGGTTATAAAATTATATCTCCCACACCTTTAGAGCTAGACTCCTCAAAATTTAAATATAGATTAATGTGAATTTTATGCAATTTCTATTTTTTTATTTTTTGGATACCGGCTCTTTTTTCCTAATTAACCACACCCCCCCCCTCCGCCCATCCCCTCACAATTCACGGAGAGTAACCATGTGAATAAATTAGCATTTTTATAAAATGTAAAAAATTCAATAAAATCATATGCTGAAAGTTTCATCAAATTCCGTTAAGTCAGTCCCGATTTATTAAACAAAACGTTTAGTTGCACGTGGCAAGCTGCGACGCGCAGCAAAAAACATTTACATACATACATATATTCTCACATACACACATTGAAACGAGCGTAAGCGCGTCTGCTTATGCATGTGCACAAATAAATTCAATTCTAGCATATTCTTCAACCAAATCTGTGTTTGAATTGTATTTGTATTTGTCATATATCGCCCTTACACGCATACATTGAAACAGACCACCGTTTTTGTATGTACACATACTCATGCGTTCATATGCGCGCATTTGAGCATATTCTAAGAATTACAATTGCGATTGATCTGCTTCTTTAGCTTCTTTAGTTATGTATTTGTCACATATCGCCTTGTAGTACTACATTGCATTTTGCCAAAAAGTAACGCATTACTGGTGTAGCGTAGTGGATAGACGCAAAGCGCATAAACGAAAGGTCCCGGGTTCGAAACTCAGTGACAACAGCGTAACTTTTTAAATTATTTTTTTTTAATTTATTAACATGAAGTGTTTGTCCAAGTTGAGAATCTCAACTTGAGATGATGCGCTTTAACGTTACATATGTAGTAAATAAATGCAGGTTCGAGTCCAGGTGCGGTGATGTTTGTTTTTCTTCTTCTTTTTTTGTTAATTTGTTTATTTATTTAATTATTTATTAATTTTTGATTTACATGCATTCTAGTTGAATACAATTTCAAAATTATAATTTAATTTTGGAAAATTTAATGTTATATGCAAGCTATATAGCGTATTAAACAATACAAATCGGACGGGGCTCAGGGGATCTTCTAGTCGGGCACCTCCGACTAGAGTTTTCTTACTTGTTTTTTTTTTTTTTTTATATAAAAAATTTTGAAACATAAACCTTTTTTTTTTGGTTTTTTGTTTCTTTAAAACAACTCTTAGGGGTTTTTTTATTTTTATACCCTGAGCCCATTGAAAATGGGAAATCAGGGTATAATGGTTTTGTTAAATGTATGTAACAGGCAGAAGGAGGCGTGTCAGACCCCACAAAGTATATATATTCTTGATCAGGGCGACGAGCTGAGTCGATTTAGCCCTGTCCGTCTGTCTGTCTGTCCGTCCGTCCGTCCGTCCGTCCGTCCGTCCGTCCGTCTGTCCGTATGTTTGAACGCGTCGATTGAAGCATCTAGACAAGCTAGAGACTTGAATTTTTTTTTGTTGGGTCCGTGGATAGCACGCGCAGGTCAAGTTTGTTACCAAAAAACGATATCTATTTTTGTTGTTTTGTTATCGATTTTAAACCTTATCGAAAACAGGTTATAAAATTCTATCTGCCACACCTTTAGAGCTAGACCCCTCAAATTTTGCATATAGATTCACGTGAATTTTATGCAATTTCAATTTTTTTATTTTTTGCGTACCGGCTCTTTTTACTAATTAACCCCTCCCCCCCTGCCATCAACACCCATTGAGAGTCTGTTGCAAATATAACCATGTGAATAAATTAGCATTTTTATAAAATGTAATAAATTCAATAGAATCATATGCTGAAAGTTTCATCAAAATCCGTTAAGTCAGAACCGATTTATTAAACAAAACGTTTGGCCAATATTCACACGCACGTGGGAAGCAGCGACGCGCAGCAAAAAACATTTACATTTACAACATAGTTTTGTATTTGTTATATATCCGCCCTTTACACGCATACATTGAAACAGACCACCGTTTTTGTATGTACACATACTCATACGTTCATATGCGCACATTTCAGCATATTCTAAGAATTACAACTGCGATTGATCTGCTTGTTTAGTTTTGTATTTGTAACATATCGCATTGTAGTACTACTTTGCGTTTTGCCAACGAGCGACGGAATACTGGTGTAGCGTAGTGGATAGACACAAAGCGCGTAAACGAAAGGTCGCGGGTTCGAAACTCAGTGACAACAGCGTAACTTCTTTTATTTTTTTTTTTAAATCTATAAACATAAGATGGTCGTGCTAGTTGAGATGACGCGCTTTAACGTTACACATGTAGTAAATAGATGCAGGTTCGAGCCCAGGTGCGGTGATGTTTGCTTTCTTTTCATTTTTTTGTTTATTTATTTAATTATTAATTTATTTTTGATTTACATACATTCTAGTTGAATAAAATTTCAAAATTATAATTTAATTTTGCAAAATTTATTGTTACATGCAAGCTACATAGCGTATTAAACAATGCAAATGGGACGAGGCTCAGGGTATCTCCTAGTCGGGCACCTCCGACTAGAGTTTTCTTACTTGTTTTTTTTACCCATGAGTGTTAATTGTTATTTTCTGTGTTTCTTACCACGGGTGGGGGAAAAGGACAGAATATTTTATTTTGCTACCTTAGCTACAGAACTGTAGAGTCTAAGGAGCTGGTTAAAAATTCTAAGTCTCTTACCACTGGTGGGGGAGACAATAGAATGCTCGAAAGACCAAAATGTAAATAATGGTACAACGTTATAGTTTGAGCACAAAAATTGAACTGTCTTTATTCTTTAAATCTTCCTCCTTAAATACCTAGTTTGAGGAGTAAGAGAGGAGCATCTCTCAATTACATTGACATTTCTTACATTCTAACAAATGTCCTATGCAAACACTTGAGTTCTATTTTAGTCTTATCTTATTTCAGGCGTCTCTTACAAGCATGAAAGAGGATCACACGTACTGAATTTTGTAATGTTTGGTTTACATTATCTTAAGGGTCGTTTACGTTTTGTAATCTATTTTTATGTTGTCCCCACATGGCGAGATCTGTGTTCATGCTTGAACAATTCTATTGAATCTTTTACATATTATAACAAGTAAGAAAACTCTAGTCGGAGGTGCCCGACTAGGAGATACCCTGAGCCCCCTCCGACTTGCATTGTTTAATACGCTATATAGCTTGCATATAACATTAAATTTTCCAAAATTAAATTATAATTTTGAAATTTTATTCAACTAGAATGTATGTAAATCAAAAATAAATAAATAACTAAATAAATAAACAAATTATCAAAAAAAAAAAGAAGATAGACAGACATCACCGTACCTGGGCTCGAACCTGCATCTATTTACTACATATGTAACGTTAAAGCGCGTCATCTCAACTAGCACAACCACCTCATGTTTATAGATTTAAAAAAAATTAAAAAAGTTACGCTGTCGTCACCGAGCTTCGAATCCGGGACCTTTCGTTTACGCGCTTTGCGTCTACCCACTACGCCACACAATTATTGCAGTGCTTGCTGGCAAAACCCAAAGTAGTACTACAAGGGCGATATGTGACAAATACAAAACTAAAGAAGCAGATCAATCGCAATTGTAATTCATAGAATATGCTGAAATGCGCGCATATGAACGTATGAGTATGTGTACATACAAAAAACGGTGGTCTGTTTGAATGTATGCGTGTAAAGGGCGACATATGACAAATAGAAAATTACAGAAGCGGCTGAAAATGCTCAGAAGCGGCTGTGCACATGCATAAGCAGACGCGCTTGCACGCTTCAATGTATGTGTATGTGTAAATGTTTTTTGCTGCGCGTCGCTGCTTGCCACGTGCGTGTGATTGGCTAAACGTTTTGTTTAATAAATCGGGACGGACTTAACGGAATTTGATGAAACTTTCGGCATATAATTCTTTTGAATTTTTTACATTTTATAAAAATGTTAATTTTATTTACATGGTTATATTTTCAACAGACTCTCAATGGGTGTTTATGGCAGGGGTGGTGGGGGGTGGGGGTAATTAATAAAAAGAGCCGGTATCCAAAAAATAAAAAAATAGAAATTGCATAAAATTCACATGAATCTATATGCAAAATTTGAGGGGTCTAGCTCTAAAAGTGTGGGAGATATAATTTTATAACCTGTTTTCGATAAGGTTTTAAATCGATAACAAAACAACAAAAATAGATATCGTTTTTTGGTAACAAACTTGACGTGCGCGTGCTATCCACGGACCCAACAAAAAAAAATTCAAGTCTCTAGCTTGTCTAGATGCTTCAATCGACGCGTTCAAACATACGGACGGACGGACGGACGGACGGACAAACGGACAGACGGACAGACGGACGGACAGACAGACGGACAAAGCTAAATCGACTCAGCTCGTCGCCCTGATCAAGAATATATATACTTTGTGGGGTCTGACACGTCTCCTTCTGCCTGTTACATACATTTAACAAAACCATTATACCCTGATTTCCCATTTTCAATGGGCTCAGGGTATAAAAAAGAAGAAGAAAAACAAACATCACCGCACCTGGATTCGAACCTGCATCTATTTACTACACATGTAACGTTAGAGCGCATCATCTCAACTAGCACAACTACATCATGTTTTTAAATTGTATAAAAAATTAAAAAAGTTACGTTGTAGTCACTGAGTTTCGAACTCGGGACCTTTCGTTTACGAGCTTTGCGTCTATCCACTACGCCACGCCAGTACTGCGTTTCTTGTTGGCAAAACGCAAAGTAGTACTACAAGCGCGATATGTGACAAATACAAAACTAAAGAAGCTAAAGAAGCAGATCAATCGCAATTGTGATTCTTAGAATATGCTGAAATGCGCGCATATGAACGTATGAGTATGTGTACATACAAAAACGGTGGTCTGTTTCAATGTATGCGTGTAAAGGGCGATATATGACAAATACAAAACTACAGAAGCGGCTGAAAATGCAAACATGATTCAAACACAGATTTGGTTGAAGAATATGCTAGAATACATGGCCTTGAATGTGTTTGTGCACATGCATAGTAGACGCGCTTGCACGTTTCAATGTATGTGTATGTGTAAATGTTTTTTGCTGCGCGTCGCTGCTTGCCACGTGCGTGTGATAATTGGCCAAGCGTTTTGTTTAATAAATCGGGACTGACTTAACGGAATTTGATGAAACTTTCTATTGAATTTTTTACATTTTATAAAAATGCTAATTTATTCACATGGCTATATTTGCATCAGACTCTCAATGTGTGTTTGATGACAGGGGGGGGGGGTTAATTAGTAAAAAGAGCCGGTATCCAAAAAATAAAAAAATTAATCTATATGCAAAAATTGAGGGGTCTAGCTCAAAAGGTGTGGGAGATATAATTTTATAACCTGTTTTCGATAAGGTTTAAAATCGATAACAAAACAACAAAAATATATATCGTTTTTTGGTAACAAACTTGACCTGCGCGTGCTATCCACGGACCCAACAAAAAAAAAATTCAAGTCTCTAGCTTGTCTAGATGCTTCAATCGACGCGTTCAAACATACGGACGGACGGACGGACGGACAGACGGACAGACAGACAGACGGACAGGGCTAAATCGACTCAGCTCGTCGCCCTGATCAAGAATATATATACTTTGTGGGGTCTGACACGCCTCCTTCTGCCTGTTACATACATTTAACAAAATCATTATACCCTGATTTCCCATTTTCAATGGGCTCAGGGTATAAAAAAAAATTTAAAAAGTTACGCTGCCGTCACTGAGATTCGGGACCTTTTGCTTACGTGCTTTGCGTCTATCCACTGCACCACGCCAGTATTGCATTGCGCGTTGGCAAAACCCAAAGTAGTACTACAAGGGCGATATGTGACAAATACAAAACTAAAGAAGCTAAAGAAGCAGATCAATCGCAATTGCAATTCTTAGAATATGCTGAAATGCGCGCATATGAACGTATGAGTATGTGTACATACAAAAATGGTGGTCTGTTTCAATGTATGCTTGTAAAGGGCGATATATGACAAATACAAAACTACAGAAGCGGCTGAAAATGCAAAAACAGAATTCACACAGATTTGGTTGAAGAATATGCTAGAACAAATAGCTTTGAATTTATTTGTACACATGTATAAGCAGACGCGCTTGCACGTTTCAATGTATGTGTATGTGTAAATGTTTTTTACTGCGCGTCGCTGCTTGCCACGTGCGTGTGAAAATTGGCCAAACGAATTGTTTAATAAATCGGGATTGACTAAACGGAATTTGATGAAACTTTCGGCATATGATTCTATTGAATTTTTTACATTTTATAAACATGTTAATTTATTCACATGGTTATATTTGGAACAGACTCTCAATGGGTCGAGTAAGGCGAAGGGTGGAGGGGGGTAATTAAATTTGAGGGATCTAGCTCTAAAGGTGTGGGAGATAGAATTTTATAACCTGTTTTCGATAAGGTTTAAAATCGATAACAAAACAACAAAAAGAGATATCGTTTTTTTGGTAACAAACTTGACCTGCGCTTGCTATCCACGGACCCAACAAAAAAAATTCAAGTCTCTAGCTTGTCTAGATTCTTCAATCGACGCGGATGGACGGACAGACAGACAGACGGACAGGGCTAAATCCACTGAGCTCGTCGCCCTGATCAAGAATATATATACTTTGTGGGGTGTGGCACGCCTCCTTCTGCCTGTTACATACATTTTCACAAAACCATTATACCCTGATTTCCCATTTTCAATGGGCTCAGGGTATAAAAAGTTACGCTGTAGTCACTGTGTTTCGAACTCGGGACCTTTTGTTTACGAGCTTTGCGTCTATCCACTACGCCACACCAATATTGCGTTGCTTGTTGGCAAAACGCAAAGTAGTACTACAAGGGCGATATGTGACAAATACAAAACTAAAGAAGCTAAAGAAGCAGATCAATCGCAATTGTAATTCTTAGAATATGCTGAAATGCGCGCATATGATCGTATGAGTATGTGTACATACAAAAACGGTGGTCTGTTTCAATGTATGCGTGTAAAGGCCGATATATGACACATACAAAACTACAGAAGCGGCTGAAAATGCAAACACAATTCAAACACAGATTTGGTTGAAGCATTTGGTAGAATGAATGGCCTTGAATGTATTTGTGCACATGCATAGTAGACGCGCTTGCACGTTTCAATGTATGTGTATTTGTAAAAGTTTTTTGCTGCGCGTCGCTGCTTGCCACGTGCGTGTGATAATTGGCCAAAAGTTTTGTTTAATAAATCGGGACTGACTTAACGGATTTTGATGAAACTTTCAGCATATGATTCTATTGAATTTATTACATTTTATAAAAATGCTAATTTTTTCAATGGGCTCAGGGTATAAAAAAAGAAGATAGACAAACATCACCGCACCTGGGCTCGAACCTGCATCTATTTACTACATATATAACGTTAAAGCGCGTTATCTCAACTAGCACAACCACCTCATGTTTATAGATTTAAAAAAAATTAAAAAAGTTACGCTGTCGTCACCGTGCTTCGAACCCGGGACCTTTCGTTTACGCGCTTTGCGTCTACCCACTACGCCACACAATTATTGCAGTGCTTGCTGGCAAAACCCAAAGTAGTACTACAAGGGCGATATGTGACAAATACAAAACTAAAGAAGCTAAAGAAGCAGATCAATCGCAATTGTAATTCTTAGAATATGCTGAAATGCGCGCATATGAACGTATGAGTATGTGTACATACAAAAACGGTGGTCTGTTTGAATGTATGCGTGTAAAGGGCGACATATGACAAATAGAAAACTACAGAAGCGGCTGAAAATGCTCAGAAGCGGCTGTGCACATGCATAAGCAGACGCGCTTGCACGCTTCAATGTATGTGTATGTGTAAATGTTTTTTGCTGCGCGTCGCTGCTTGCCACGTGCGTGTGATTGGCTAAACGTTTTGTTTAATAAATCGGGACTGACTTAACGGATTTTGATGAAACTTTCAGCATATGATTCTATTGAATTTTTTACATTTTATAAAAATGTTAATTTATTTACATGGTTATATTTTCAACAGACTCTCAATGGGTGTTTATGGCAGGGGCGGTGGGGGGTGGGGGGTAATTAGTAAAAAGAGCCGGTATCCAAAAAATAAAAAAATAGAAATTGCATAAAATTCACATGAATCTATATGCAAAAATTTGAGGGGTCTAGCTCAAAAGGTGTGGGAGATATAATTTTATAACCTGTTTTCGATAAGGTTTAAAATCGATAACAAAACAACAAAAATAGATATCGTTTTTTGGTAACAAACTTGACCTGCGCGTGCTATCCACGGACCCAACAAAAAAAATTCAAGTCTCTAGCTTGTCTAAATGCTTCAATCGACGCGTTCAAACATACGGACGGACGGACGGACGGACGGACGGACAGACGGACAGACGGACAGACGGACGGACAGACAGACGGACAGGGCTAAATCGACTCAGCTCGTCGCCCTGATCAAGAATATATATACTTTGTGGGGTCTGACACGCCTCCTTCTGCCTGTTACATACATTTAACAAAACCATTATACCCTGATTTCCCATTTTCAATGGGCTCAGGGTATAAAAATGCTAACTCATTCACATAGTTATATTTGCAACAGACCTTCAATTGGCAGTATATGAGGGGGTAGGTAATTAGTTAAAAAAGCCGGTATCCAAAATGTAACAAAAATTTAAATTGTATAAAATTCACATGAATGAATTTACATAATCTACATAATTTAAATTGAATATACCAGATGCTCCTATGGGAAACTAGTATCACGCATTAGGTTTCGACCTCATGCAGCGTTCTTACTTGTTTAGTTATCATATTAGACTAAAATAAAATGTTGCTGTTATTAAAATGCTATTGTGTAGTTAATAGATCACTTAATCAACCGCCACCAAAACTTTATTTTATATCAAAATTGTGTGTGAAAATTTTAGGAAGTTATAGCGTGTTGTGTGAAAATGAACAGGGAGTACGGTGACTTAAGTGCTACAGTGTATGTGCAGTTATGTGCCATGTGCGAAGCTCTTGCATTATGTTGTACATTATCAGATAAGAAAGCTCTAGTCGGGAGTGCTTGACTAAAAGATATGTATGTAAGATTATATTATATATATAGTTTATTGAATATTTAGTGATACCCGAAGGAAGAATTATAAAATATGTAATAATAATATGTGAACAACGCATTTCGACTATTTTCACGAAGACAGCTTCACGACTCCGTGGCGACGACAACGACGGCTACTATTCGACTGTAATGGTGATCGCCCATCTTCAACTATCGTTCTTCTTCTGTCGCTCCTGGTCGAAGTCTGCTACTAACTCCTGGTTTAATGACTCCAGTACTCGACCCTCAGGGCTGACATTCATCTTCGTTCCGAACATAACTTCAAATGGTGACTTCTTTGTGGACGCATGTACGTGAGAGTTTATAGCTATCTCGACTTGTGGTACGAACTTGGACCATTTCGACGGCGCATCTGCAGATAGCTTAGCTAAAATGGACACAATAGAACGATTAACGCGCTCTACCTGACCATTGCCTCTGGCTACTCCGGTTGTCGACCATATATGTTCAACTTTATTCCCAGCAACGAAATCTGCAAACGCATTCGATGTGAAAGCGACGCCTCTGTCGCTAATGATTCGTCTGGGAAATCCAAACACGCTCGACCAATCGCTCAGCTTTCTGACAACTTCTTCCTGGCCTGTTGACTTGGTTGGGAACAGCCAAACAAACTTTGAAAACTCATCCACAACCGCTAGAATGAACTTGTACTGCTTAGAAGTTGCATCCATCGGACCCAAATGATCAATGTGCAGCGTATGGAGTGGTGTCTCGCCCTTGTCAATGCAGTGTAGCAAGCCTTCTCGCTTGCCTGTCTTCTTACTGTGAACAATACAAATAATGCAATTAGAAATATGTTTTCCAACTTTACCCTCCAAATGCGGTATCCAGAACTGTTGGCGAATATTGTGCATAGTTTTCTGTACAGCAAAATGACCCATGTTGTGTGTGTTCTGAATGATTTCATACTCCATTGATTTTGGAACAACTAGCAGCTCGTTTCCATCCACTATCTTGTAGAGAAGACCTCCTTTCATCTTGAAGTTCTCGTACAGCTTGATTTGAAGTATACGCGTAACGGCTTTGATGTGATCATAATTTTGCTGCGTCTGCTTCAGCCTTGCTGCAACCTCCGACGAGACCACACAAACATCTAACGAGTAACGGCTGAGGAAATCAACATGCTTCATCTTGTCCAGCCGTTGCTCCAACTGCAGCTTGTCATTTTAGGCCTTGGTGCGCTCCATGATGGCCTTCGACGCTTGCAGCGTGCTCTCGTCCAGCTCCTTCTTAAGCGCACGCGCCGACAGCTCGTTCTCCACGACAGTCTGCTTCAGCTCCTTCTCATTGTCCTGGTAGAACTCCAGGTTGCTTTGCAACTGGACCAACTGGCTCCTTAGCTCCTCGTATTTGGCCAAAGCTATCCAATTGCGTTACAGTTCCTGTTGCTGCAAACGCTGCTGTGTCTCCAGGCGCTGCGATGCTTCCAGCTGCATCTCTGCGAGCTTTGTTTGATTCTCTTTTTCGATTGCCAAGATCTGTTGATGCGCCTCGTGCAGCTCCAGCTCTGTGACTTGTGCGTCCGCCTGCAGCGTCTTGTGCTCCACTTGCAGCTGCTCCAGCTGCTGCGTCTTCTGCTTAATTAGACACCGAAGCTCTTCCAGTTGCTGCTCCTTCTGGTAGCCAATTGCACGCAGATCCGCGTGCAGCGCATCGTTCTGCTGACGCAGCTGCTCCAACTGTTGACTCAGCTCGAGGACGCGCAGCTGCTCCTGCTTGTAGCGATTGCCCGCCTCGACACTCTTCTCGAACTGCAGCGGTACTGGTGCACAGCTCGAACTATCAACTACATTGAAGACATCGTAGGGCAGCTCTGGTTCCTGTTTCTCGTTTTCCTCTTCTATGTCAGCAATTATGAATCCTTCTGGACCAACGGATAGGCGAAACCTTTTGATGAAATCGTAACCAATGATTGCGTTATGGCTCATTGTGTTGTTCGCAACTACAAGGAATTTCTGCGTTGAGTTTATACCATCGATTTGTAATTCAGCCTGTATCTCGCCAATTGGCTGTGTAAACTTGTTGCCGAGACCACGTAGTTTGGAGATGCTCTGCAAAATATTTACATTTCCCAACTTTTTCAGCACGTTTTCCGTAATCATCGACACGTCAGAGCCTGTGTCGATCAAACATTCAACAACAAGGCCATTTATATTTGCTGATTTGATACGACTCTGGTCTACCACTACTTGCACACTGCTTGTTTTAGTTGGACAATTGTAAGAAGTATGTCCCTCGTTTTTGCAAGCGAAGCATTTTGTCGGCGAAGTACAATCCTTTGTTTTATGATCATATGAACCACAATTAAAACACGACTCCTTCTTATTGCTCTTAAACTCCTTTCTCTGCTCCACTGGCCAGCGTGTATTTGAGTTTGTGCGTATTGTTCCATTTTCTCCTGCTCCATTTACCAACTGTAGTAGTTCGTACGCCTCTCTCAGCTCCTTAAATATTTTACAACGGTACATGGCCACTTTATACTCATTTTTTATTTGCAGGCCGTTCACAATGTGACGTAATACAGCGGCTTCCTCTATATCACCTACACTTGCAAGCTTTTTCATTTACAGTATGTACTCGTGATTTCTTTTTCCGTATTCGTGTATTCTTTTTCCTTTCGCTCAGCAGTTTGTGTATATCGGCACTGTTCTGTTTATACTCAAACTCGGCGAATAGTTTTTGTTTGAGCTCAGCAAAGTCACTCACGCATTCGGCTTCTAAGAACAGTCTGGCGGCGCCACACATTTTGCCTCTCGCTTGTACGTACATTTGCTTCTGTGTAAGTTCGTACGCTTCGGCATTGCGCTCAAAAATCTCGAACCATTTCGCCACTGGCACCGAACTGCCGTTAAAGTCGCTCACAACCTTCTCGAAGTTTTCGGCCGTTATTTTTACTTTGCTTTCGCGATTTTCGTCTACTTGTATTTTGAGCGTCAATAGCTGGATTATCTGCTGCAACTGTGCACAACTATCTGCACAACTATGCTGTTATTTGTAGGCTCCATTATATTAATTTTACTCGGGGTGTCTGCTGTTGTCTCCACGTCACTGCACTCGTCTTTAGAATTAAAAAGTTGTTTTCCTTTTTTGCCCTTTTTTACCGTTGACCTTCGCTTTGTCATGTCTTTACAAAAATGCACTGTTCAACTCTTGTGGCACTGCTTTTTCTATTGTCAGATCACAACTAAACAACTTTACGACGTTTGATCTACAATAAAAAGTTCAGTCAACTATACCACACTTTTCTGGTGCTTTTTATTTTCGCAACAATGTCAACACGCACAACACAAAGTCAAAAAACCAACTTTCCTGAACATTCCGATCTCAACGTTTTCTGCGAATTGTCTAGGCACGTATGTGTGTGTCTGCAACTTTTCCACTCAAATGCAAGTGCCGTTACTTTTATATTTCGACGCTTTATTACCACGATTTTTAAAATATTCTTGCGCATTCAGGCCTGGTTGAGCCCCCAAATGTAAGATTATATTATATATATAGTTTATTGAATATTAAGTGATACCCGAAGGAAGAATTATAAAATATGTAATAATAATATGTGAACAACGAATTTCGACTATTTTCACGCAGACAGCTTCACGACTCCGTGGCGACGACAACGACGGCTACTATTCGACTGTAATGGTGATCGCCCATCTTCAACTATCGTTAAGCCTATCGATACGAATATCGTGTACCCCGTTTCGATAGCACTTCTGTTACGTTCCTTCTTACATGTATGTCAATAAAAAATAATTATATAATTAAATAAACAAAATAAAGAGAAAAAAATCAAACATCACTGCAGCTGGATTTGAAGCTAAATCAACAACATATCGTTAAAGCACACCATCTCAACTAGCAAAGCCACTTTCTATTTATTGAAAAAAAAATAAATAAATATTTTCAGGACGTCGCCGCGTTTCGAAATCGGACCCTTTTTAGTTACGTGCTTTACTTATACCTGCTGCGCCAGGCAGCAAATTCCAAACTAATTCACTACAAGACCTTTGACAAATACAAAACTAAAAAAACGCATATGAACGTATGTGTATGTGTACATACAAAAACGCTGGTATGTTTGAATGTATGCGTGTAAAGGGCGATATTTGACAAACACAAAACTAAAGAAGCGGCTGTAAATGCAAACACTAAAAAATGGCCTTGAACCTATTTGTGCACATTCATAGCAAACGCGCTTGCAAGTTTCAATGTATGTGTATGTGATTAATGTTAATGTTTTTTGCTGCACGTCGCTACTTGCCACGTGATTGTGATAATTGGCCAAACGTTTTGTTTAATAGATTGCGACTGACTTAACGGAACTTGATGAAACTTTCAGCATATGATTCTATTGAATTTTTTACATTTTATAAAAATGCTAATTCATTCACATGGTTATATTTGCAAAAATTGAAATTGCATAAAATTCACATGAATCTACATAAATGAAAAATTTGAGATATATTATTTAATTTAATATACCAGATGCCCCTATGGGAAACGAGTATCACGCATTTGGTTTCGCCCTAAGGCAACGTTCTTACTTGTTATACTAGTTTCCCAAAGGGAAAATAGTATATTGGTTTTGTGCAATGTCCGTCTTGCTGTCCGTCCGTCTGTCCGCTATTGAAGCTAGAGACTTGAAATTTGGAATATATACTCGTGTATACCCTCGAATTATAAAGTGTCAAGATTTTGCCGATACACCAACTAGGGGCGTGGCAAATCGGAAAATGGTTGCGCCCATAGTTAAGAAATGATATTAGTTTAAGAGCTAGAGAGTTGAAATTTGGAATGTATACTTGCGTTGACCACCCAAGTTCAAAAAGATATGGCGGATATATCTACGCCCATTGGGGGCGTGGCAAATTGGGAAAACTGTAACTTCTACAGTTTTAAAGCTAGAATGCTGAAATTTGGCACGTATCTTATCGTTTCGTTTCTATAAAGATTGATTTTATGTCCACGCCCACGGGGGCCGTGGCAAATCTGAATCTGAATATAGAGTGATTTTTCAAATTCAGCTATATTTTGAGCACTATTGATGCTAGAGATTTGAAATTTGATATATATACTCGGATAAGCAACCCAAGATCAAAAAGATATGGCGGACATACCTACGCCTTCAGGGGGCGTGACAAATCGCAAAAAGCTTATAGCTCCTACAGTTTTAGAACTAGACGCTTCAAAATTCGATGTTTGTGTTACTGGGGGCCTCCTCTATTGATTCCCCAAAAATAAATCTTACGTGGTATATCGAAAAAATACCCTGTAACTTTCACATTTTTGAAGTGTAAGCATCCAAACTTTACAGTTACGTTACCCTCGACTCCTTCTAGGAACTTGCCAAATATGATATGTCTACGCCATTGGCAACTTGGCAACAAAATTTGTATTTATTATTTCACTATAATTGTCACACTATCGCGTTCGGTTAACTTTGGATATCTATCATTACATTGCTGTGCAAGGTTTGATCCGCTGTGCTTTGTGCTTCAGTTATTACCGATTTTCATTTTCGGTTTTGGTGCATCGGCGATTTTGATTTCTATTATCGTTTTTGTTTTGCGTCGCTGTTTGCCGGCTTTCTGTTTCATCTGCTCTCACTTGTTGTTGTATGTTACATTTTGCTTGCATACATACTTGTGTCTGAATTTTGCTCTCATTAGTTTGTGTTGTGCACAGTATTCTTATTTGTGCGCGATTCTTATTAGTATTGCCGCTCTTTTTGTTGTTGTTTGTTTTTAGTGCTCTCAACTCGTTCTGATCTCTTTTAGTTTTGCATTCTTTCGCTTTTTATTTTTTTCTCGCTTCAATTTTGTTTAACCCCAATTGCCAATATGACATGCTGTAAGAAATCATGTTCTTTTAGGCAGGTTGTTGACTCTGCACAAGCACAATTTGTTAATTGCTGGTTGTGTGAGAACTTGATGCACACTAAATGTGCTGGCCTCACTGGGCGTGACTATGACAAAATCATGTCCACTACCAAAATTGGTTGCGGTGGTTTACGTTGGTCTTGCTCGAGTTGCTTGGAAAAACAAATTAATTTTTCCAAGATGTATAATTCGGTGAGAGTTCAATTTTTAAAACTGTTCAATATTTCAAAACAGCTTTCTAGTGATATATAAGCTGGTAAAGAAATATTAAAACAGTATAATTTTGAAACTCCACACAATCTAATGGAGACTACAACATTATTGGTACCAGCTTCTGTACCAATGTTGTCTCCAAGTTCTTTAGCTCCTACTTCACCTAATCCAGACTCTATTTCCAATCCATCTTCTCTAGACTTGTCTACACCACCTGGGGCTACTGGTACTTATAATAAAACTGTCGAGCCTAATCGAAGTCCCACTTTAAAAGTAAGAGCGTCCCCGGTTGTTGTTCAAACAGTGAATAACAATCTGTTAGCGACCTCTGAACCCATGGTGCCCACTTTATCAGTTGTGTTTCCTCGAAAGCAGGTTTTTTTATCCAGGCTTTCATCGGACACGACGTGCGAAGCAATATCAGCATTTATTGCAAGTAAGTCTGCAGCAAATGTTTGTTGTTTCGCAGAGGGTGTCTTAATAGCTGTTAAGGCCGATATCCTCTCCGAATCATTAAGTTTCAAAGCACTTCATGATGCTGAGATTATTGGGGTTAAAATAACTCTCACATCTCTTTGCATATGTGTCACTTGCTCATATGTTCCTCCCTCTTCTGATGTACAAGTCTATACACAACATATAACTTGTATTAAAGAAATTTTTAAACATGTAAATGATAATGACTTATTTATAGTGCTAGGTGACTTTAATATACCTAACACTACTTGGTCGTCAGCTCCCAATTTTAACTACCTTATTCCGTCTACAGATCATTATCTTTTTGATGAACTGTTTAGTCTATCAATGTTTCAAATTAATCCTATTTTGAATCATTTGAATCGTTGACTGATCTGGTTTTTATTAATGACGATTCTGTCATTAATGTTACCAGAACAAGCCCTATCTGTTTGCCAGAAGATTTGCATCATCCAACCTTAGATGTCTTGTTTTCCATAAAGATGTCACCTATTTCTGCCCCGATTTCCCATATAAGGCGTCGCTGTTTTTATAAATGCAATTTTGTGTTGCTTAATGATTTAATTAATGCAAATGACTGCACGCTTTTATACGACTCAGTTGATGTTAATTTGGCAGCTAACATTTTGAATGAAACTTTAAGCTCTATCCTTGATGTCTGTGTCCCTTCGTACCACTCTAGGCCTGCTTCTAATAAGCCCCCCTGGTTTAGTCAGACTCTTTCTAATTTTAGAAACATTAAAACGAAATGTTTTAATAATTTTAAAAAGTCTGGTTCAATCGTTGACTGGTCTAAATACTCAATAGCCAAGTCAAATTTTAATCTTTTAAATGCTAGGTGTTATGAGAATTACCTTTTACGTTGTAAAAGGAAATTCGTTCGTGATCCGAAGCAATTTTATTCATTTGTAAACTCGAAGCGTAAATCATACAATTTACCTTTCATGTTTTTCTTTGGAGAAGAAAAAAATCGTAATGATCAAGATTCCTCCTTCTTTTTGCAAAATTTTTTCAATCCACTTATTCTGCCGCAATCTATTAAACAATACGTTTGGTCAATTATGATACGCACGTGTTAAGCAACGACAGCAACATACATTTACATTTACACATATGTACATACATTGAAACGTGCAAGCGCGTTTGCCTATGCATGGTCACAAATAAACTCAGCGCCATTCATTCTAACATATTCTTCAGCCAAAATTGTTATTGAGTTGTATTTGCATTTTCAGCCGCTTCTTTAGTTTTGTATTTATCAAATATCGCCCTTTATACGCATACATTCAACCGACCACATATAAATACATACGTTCATATGCGCGCATTTCAGCATTTTCTAAGAATTACAATTGCGATTGATTTATGTTCATATTGTGTTTGCATTAACAGCAGCTTCTATAGTTTTGTATTTGTCAAAAGTCGCCCTTGTAGTGAAGTAATTTCGGATTTGCCAACAGGCAATGCAAAACTGATGTGGCGCAGCAGGTAGATGAAACGCGTGTAAGCAAAAGGATCCGCATTCAAGACGCGGCGGCGACGGCATGAAAATAGTTGCGCAGCTGTTCGTGCCTACATACATACATACCTGATGGGACCTATCGTCAATTTTTTGTGTGGAATAATTTTGTTCGGACTAAATCGATATTTGTGTAATCGGTATTTGATATTTACAGTTTTTGATGACCACACACACAAAAAGAAAATAACATAACATAACTGACCTAGGCTATACGAAAAATGATAATTTTAGCAGATAAATTATTTGCAGAACTTCAACATTCAAATCGAATTGCATATATTTCTTAATATTTCTCAGAAATGCCGTTTGTCGTCTTAGCAATTCTTATTAAGCTTATTTATATAGGTGGCGCAGACATTTGAATTTTGCAGCTGGGCGTTACAAATTTTGTTGCCAAGTTGCCAATGGCGTAGACATATCATATTTGGCAAGTTCCTAGAAGGAGTCGAGGGTAATGTAACTGTAAAGTTTGGATGCTTTCACTCAAAAAATGTAAAAGTTACAGGGTATTTTTTCGATATACCACGCCCCCTAAGGGGCGTAAGATTTCTTTTTAAGGAATCAATAGAGGAGGCCCCCAGTAACACAAACATCCAATTTTGAAGCGTCTAGTTCTAAAACTGTAGGAGCTATAAGCTTTTTGCGATTTGCCACGCCCCCTGAAGGCGTAGGTATGTCCGCCATATCTTTTTGATCTTGGGTTGCTTATCCGAGTATATATATCAAATTTCAAGTCTCTAGCATCAATAGTGCTCAAAATATAGCTGATCTTGTAAAATCACTATATATTCAGATCCGATTTGCCACGCCCCCAGTGGGCGTAGATTTCAAATTTATCAATCTTTATAGAATCGAAGCGTTAAGATACGTGCCAAATTTCAGCATTCTAGCTTTAAAACTGTAGAAGTTACAGTTTTCCCGATTTTATACGCCCCCAATGGGCGTAGATATATCCGCCATATCTTTTTGAACTTGGGTGGTCAACGCAAGTATATATTGTTAATTAGTAAAAAAGAGCCGGTATCCAAAAAATAAAAAAATAGAAATTGCATAAAATTCACAATAATCTATATGCAAAATTTGAGGGGTCTAGCTCTAAAGGTGTGGGAGATAGAATTTTATAACCTGTTTTCGATAAGGTTTAAAATCGATAACAAAACAACCAAAATAGATATCGTTTTTTGGTAACAAACTTGACCTGCGCGTGCTATCCACGGACCCAACAAAAAAAAATTCAAGTCTCTAGGTCAACTACGTTCTGAGATCGACGCGTTCAAACATACGGACAGACGGACAGACGGACAGACGGACGGACGGACAGACAGACAGACGGACAGGGCTAAATCGACTCAGCTCGTCGCCCTGATCAAGAATATATATACTTTGTGGGGTCTGACACGCCTCCTTCTGCCTGTTACATACATTTAACAAAACCATTATACCCTGATTTCCCATTTTCAATGGGCTCAGGGTATAAAAATTCAAGTCTCTAGCTTGTCTAGATGCTTCAATCGACGCGTTCAAACATACGGACAGACGGACGGACGGACGGACGGACGGACGGACAGACGGACAGACAGACAGACGGACAGGGCTAAATCGACACAACTCGTCGCCCTGATCAAGAATATATAAACTTTGTGGGGTCTGACACGCCTCCTTCTGCCTGTTACATACATTCAACAAAACCATTATACTCTGATTTCCCATTTTTAATGGGCTCAGGGTATAAAAACAGTAGGTAAAATTAAAAGTATCATTGAAATACAGTCGTGTTCAAAACAGGTTGTTGATACCGGGACAGTAATAATGTCAGAGAAAAGCGAAGTACAGAAACAAGCCGACAATTTTGAACAAAATTTAAATCAGCTCAGGGTATATTTAGAAGAAACCGAAAAGGGGTTGAATAATTCTACCTTGAGATGGAGTAACATCAGAAAAAAACAAAATTAATTTTCTTTGGAGTAGGATCCAAGAAAAAATAAATTATTTTACTTCGTTAAAATATTCATTAAACGAAGATGTTGATGAGTTGAAATTCGATGCTCAGAATATGGTAGACACTTTAGAGCGCGTATCTCAGGATACGAAACCATTGAAGGTAGACGTAAAAACGGAGGATCTTCCGACGCTACCTAAAATTCAAATACCCACATTTTTTGGTGAACCCAAAGAGTGGGATCTTTTTTATGAATTATTTACAGAAATAATTCATAATAGGTAAGATTTAAGTATGCCAGTAAAATTTAATTATTTAAAAACGGCATTAAAGGGTGAAGCCAAGAGCATGGTTTCTCATTTGCTCACTGGCTCAGTTGGGAATTACCATTCAGTTTGGGAATTATTAATTAAGCGATTCGAAAATAAAACGAAAATTTTTTCCGATGAAATGAATCGATTAATTGAATTACCAAATTTGAATATGGATTCCGCAAAAAATATTTTATTGATAATAGCAATGAGGCCATACATATAATAAAACTTAAAACTAATTTACCCACAGAAGTGGACATAATTTTCGCCCACACTTTGTTGAGAAAGTTCAACAAAGAAACGCTGCAGCTCTATGAATCTCACGTCAAAAAGACAAAAGAAATTCAAGAGTTGTTATAATTCTATAACTTCATTGAGTAATGAAGAAAGAAATAAAAATTCTAACAATAAATTGAATAAAAATTCAAATGGTAAAGAAAGCTGTCCAGTTTGTGGAATACCTGGACACTATGTGTCACAATGCTACAAGTTTAAAGCAATGAATCCAAAAGATAGATGCGAGACGGCAAAAATAAGCGCAGCTGTGCTGGAAGTGCCTTAAAATATCAAAGCACAAAAAATGCTTCTGCGAATATTCATGTGCGTTTTGCAAAAAAGCTCATAACACTATGCTTTACATTTCAAATGAAAAAGTGAACACATGTGTTTCAAAAGATATAGCACTATTGGCTACAGCAATAGTGAAGATCAGAGCAAAGAATGGTGAATATGAAAATATTAGAGCATTGATCGATAGCGGATCTCAATGCACTATTATCTCAGAAGAGGCAGCTCAAATTCTGAAATTATACAGAATCAAAACTGTCACAAAAATAAGTGGCGTATCAGAAACGAATTCAAGTACTTCAAAGTACAAAGTTAAGATATGCATTCAATCGCTTAACACAAAAAACACACCATTTTCAACCGAAGCTATTGTTCTGCCGAAATTAATGAAAGCCTTGCCTGGTAAAACTGTAACAATTAATAAGCAAAACTGGCAAGATTTCGTATTAGCCGATCCCAAATTTAATAAGCCTAGTAGAATAGACTTAATTATAGGAACCGACTTATATTCCCAAATCATCAAAAATTGGATAGTAAAAATAGACGGACTTCTTGGACAGAATACGGAGTTTGGTTGGGTAATATCAGGGTGTACAAAATCAAAACGAAGTGCAGTGATAACAGCAACCACTATGAAAATTGAAAATTTAGAAAAATTTTGGGAAATGGAAGAAGATAATGATGACATAGAAGCTGAAATATGCGAAAAACATTTTATAGAAACAACAAGAAGAGACAATAATGGTAGTTTTGTCGTTAAAATCCCTTTTAAACAGGATAAAACATTAGGAGATTCAAAAGCCCAAGCATTGGCACGTTTTCATAATTTAGAAACAAAATTACATAAGAATCATTCACTTAAAGAAAATTATGTTAAGTTTATGAATGAGTATATTAAATTAGGGCACACGGTTGAGACAAACGCTATGGGAAGATATTACCTCCCACATCAGAGATAGTAGCTTAACAACAAAATTAAGAGTTGTCTTTGATGCTTCTGCTAAAAGCACGAACAACAAGAGCCTTAATGATATCATGTGGACCGGACCAAGAGTCCAAAAAGACATATTTGACATTATGCTAAAATGGCGTAAATGGCAAGTTGTAGTCTCTGCAGATATAGAAAAAATGTATAGACAGATTAATATTGATGAAGAAGATCAAAAATATCTTAACATACTTTGGAGAGAGTCTCCATCTGATACTTTAAAAACATTTAAACTTACGACAGTTACATACGGAACTGCATCTGCCCCATATTTAGCGACCAGAGCGCTATTAGAAATTGCTAACAAATGCAGCGATGAAAACATTAAAGAAATTATTAAAAACGATTTTTACATGGATGACCTAATGTCAGACACAGTACAAGAAGCTAAAAACATAGTAAATTTGTTATCACTAGAGCTAGAATCAATGGGGTTCAACTTAAGGAAATGGATCTCTAATATACGAGAAGTAATAGAGAGTGTCGAACGAACAGAAGAAAACAAAGTTTTAGATATTGAAGAATTTGAATCAATAAAAACCCTTGGATTACAGTGGGAACCTATGTTAGATGAATTAAAATTTAATCTTAAATGCCAAAAATTACAAAAAATTAATAAACGATCAGTTCTATCCACATTGGCTAAAATTTATGATCCATTATTTATTTATTTATTTATTTATTTATTATTAAAAGACATTGACAAAACTGGAGTCAACTTAAATTTAAACAATGGAAATATTTATATAATTATAAAGCCTAAAATAACATAAATTATCAATAATACCACCAACTCGGTGGGGGTACTTTATTTGCCAGTCCGGCCAGCTATGCCCCAATTCACAGCCATTTTAGTCAGTGATATTATAGAAGCTACACAAGATAGAGAGTATTTGTGGGAAACTTACAAATTAAATTAATTATAGTCTTAGATATAAGTACAAAATTTAAGATTTAAGATTACAGGCTACCACGAAGATGACCTGCAAGCAAAGATTTTATTAAGGGAAGAGAGTTCAGAGGAGAACACATGATAATATTTATTATAATTACTACATAACACGTGAAACGCGCTATGCAAAGAATAATCCGATGTGCATAAAGGTAAATACAACGGACGAAAGTGTCTGCTTGTTCTGGAGGGAACAGAAAAATTAAGCTGAACTAACAGACATGGCGAATCAATTTTACCAATAATCAAATTATGTAGGAAAACAATCCCCAGAATTGTTCTACGATTGATTAATGAGGGAAGATTAATAAGAAGAAGCCTACTCTGGTAAGATGGTAAACGAAGATTACGATCCCAGTTTAAATCACGCAACGCAAAAATAAGAAACTGTTTCTGGACCGATTCGATACGATCCTGATACAGTTTATGCTGTGGAGACCAAATAATTGAACAATATTCTAAAATAGGTCGAACCAGCGAAGTATATAATAGTTTCGTGATAAAGGGATCTTTAAACTCCTTTGACCAGCGTTTAATAAAACCAAGAGCACCTTTAGCTTCATTTACGATAGTAGAGACATGAAGATTGAAAGAAAATTTTGTGTCAAAAATAACACCCAGATCTTTGACAGTCAAAATTCGTTGCAAGGAAATGTTGTTAATAGTGTAATTAACAATATGTGGGATGGTACGACTGAAGGTCATTGTCATACACTTAGAGCAATTTAAATGCAACTGATTAGTCACACACCAACGCTGAAAGGAATTAAGATCATCTTGTAGGAGAAGATGGTCAAGTAAGTTTGAGTATGAAAGGCAGAGCTTTACATCATCTGCATACATAAAAATTTTGGAGTGAACAATACAGCTGGAAGATCATTAATAAAGAGGGTAAAAAGCAGCGGTCCTAAATGACTGCCCTGCGGTACGCCTGATGAAACAGAGATAAGCTTCGAAATTGATGTCCGCAACAATACCCTTTGAGTCCTGCCTTTCAAATAGGATGAAATCCAAGACACAAGTTTAGGGTGAAATCCTAAATGATCAAGTTTGCAAATTAAGATATTATGATTAACTGAATCAAATGCTTTGCTGAAATCAGTATAAATAACATCAGTTTGCAATTTATTTAAAAAGCTATCGTTAATTAGAGAAGAAAATTCTAATAAATTAGTTGAAGTTGATCGATTCTGTAAAAAACCATGTTGAGATGGCGAAATAATCGATTTACAAAAGTGTTGTAAGTTTGATGTTAAAATTTTTTCAAATAATTTTGGGATAACAGACAGTTTAGCTATGCCTCTATAATTTGAAATGTCAGACCTTCCACCTTTTTTATGTAATGGAATAATAAATGACTCTTTCCAAATAGATGGAAAAACAGAAGTCTCCAGGAACAAATTGAATAGTTTTAATAAAGGTAACTGTAACGAAGCACTGCATTCCTTTATAACACAACTTGGAATATTATCAGCACCAGGAGAAAAAGATGATTTCAATGTCCGAATGGCTGAAACCAGAGACACAAGGGAAACACTTGGAACATTGATAATATTCGTTGCAGGACTTTCAAATGAGTAAGACGGGGCGTGTGAGACATCGGAAGAATAAGTGGATTGAAAAAATTTTGCAAAAAGATCTGAGGAATCTTGATCATTACAAGTTTTTTCTTCTCCAAGGAAAAACATGGAAGATAAATTGTATAATTTACGCTTCGAGTTTACAAACAAATAAAATCGAGTTTACAAACGAATACCTTTTACAACGTAAAAGGTAATTCTCATAACACCTAGCATTTAAAAGATTAAAATTTGACTTGGCTATTGAGTATTTAGACCAGTCAACGATTGAACCAGACTTTTTAAAATTCTTAAAACATTTGGTTTTAATGTTTCTAAAATTAGAAAGAGTCTGAGTAAACCAGGGGGGCTTATTAGAAGCAGGCCTAGAGTGGTACGAAGGGACACAGACATCAAGGATAGAGCTTAAAGTTTCATAGAAAATATTAGCTGCCAAATTAACATCAACTGAGTCGTATAAAAGCATCCAGTCATTTGCATTAATTAAATCATTAAGCAAGACAAAATTGCATTTATAAAAACAGCGACGCCTTATTTGGGGAATCGGAGCAGAAATAGGTGACATCTTTATGGAAAACAAGACATCTAAGGTGGGATGATGCAAATCTTCTGGAATACAGATAGGGGTAGTTCTGGTAACATTAATGATAGAATCATCATTAATAAAAACCAGATCAAGTGAACGATTCAAATGATTCAAAATAGAGTTCATTTGAAACATTGATAGACTAAACAGTTCATCAAAAAGATAATGATCTGTAGACCGAACAAGGTAGTTAAAATTGGGAGCTGACGACCAAGTAGTGTTAGGTATATTAAAGTCACCTAGCACTATAAATAGGTCATTATCATTTACATGTTCAAAAATTTCTTTAATACAAGTTATATGTTGTGCATAGACTTGTACATCAGAAGAGGGAGGAACATATGAGCAAGTGACATATATGCAAAGAGATGGGAGAATTATTTTAACCCCAATAATCTCAGCATCATGAAGTGCTTTGAAACTTAATGATTCGGAGAGAATATCGGCCTTAACAGCTATTAAGACACCCCCTCCTCTGCGAATCAATCGATCACATCTATAAATAGTGAAGTTATTAGATAGAATCTCACTATTATAAATTTTAGGACTAAGCCACGTTTCAGTGAACACAATGACATCATATTGAAAACTGAAACTGCTCAAAAATAAACCATTAAGTTTGGAATTTAGGCCTCGAACGTTTTGATATCCCAAAGACAGATTCGGTAAAGAATTTATACTATTTAGTTTTTTGATACAATACTAACTGAAGATTGTACCGAAGTAGGATTCAGTGTTACGGGAGGTAATCGGTTTCGATTCTTAGGCTTGAATTCATATACAACTATATGCGGTGGCCAAAACTTGGCATCACATATAGTTGTGAAGTGCTCAATCGGCACACTGATTTTAAACGAAGCAATTTCACGTGGTGTTGCGAAATTAAACTTCGAGATAAAAACATTTGCTGAAGACTTACTAGGGATAAACGCTGATATTGCTTCGCACGTCGTGTCAGATGAAAGCCTGGATAAAAAAACCTGCTTTCGAGGAGACACAACTGATAAAGTGGGCACCATGGGTTTAGAGGTCGCTAACAGATTGTTATTCACTGTTTGAACAACAACCGGGGACGCTCTTACTTTTAAAGTGGGACTTTGATTAGGCTCGACAGTTTTATTAGAAGTACCAGTAGCACCAGGTGGTGTTGACAAGTCTACAGAAGGTGGATTGGAAATAGATTCTGGATTAGGGGAAGTAGGAGCTAAAGAATTTGGAGACAACATTGGTAATGTTGTAGTCTCCATTAGATTGTGTGAAGTTTCAAAATTATACTGTTTTAATATTTCTTCACCAGCTTCTATATCACTAGAAAGCTGTTTTGAAATATTGCACAGTTTTAAAAATTGAACTCTCACCGAATTATACATCTTGGAAAAATTAATTTGTTTTTCCAAGCAACTCGGGCAAGACCAACGTAAACCACCGCAACCAATTTTGGTAGTGGACACGCCCAGTGAGGCCAGCACATTTAGTGTGCATCAAGTTCTCACACAACCAGCAATTAACAAATTGTGCTTGTGCAGAGTCAACAACCTGCCTAAAAGAACATGATTTCTTACAGCATGTCATATTGGCAATTGGGGTTAAACAAAATTGAAGGGAGAAAAAAAAAACAAAACAAAAAGCGAAAGAATGCAAAACTAAAAGAGATAAGAACGTGTTGAGAGCACTAAAAACAAACAACAACAAAAAGAGCGGCAATACTAATAAGAATCGCGCACAAATAAGAATACTGTGCACAAATCAAACTAATATGAACAAATTCAGACACAAGTGTGTATGCAAGCAAAATGTAACATACAACAACAAGTGAGAGCAGATGAAACGGAAAGCCGGCAAACAGCGACGCAAAACAAAAACGATAATAGAAATCAAAATCGCCGATGCACCAAAACCGAAAATGAAAATCGGTAATAACTGAAGCACAAAGCACAGCGGACCTTGCACAGCAATGTAATGATAGATATCCAAAGTTAACCGCACGCGATAGTGTGACAATTATAGTGATATAATAAGTGATAATTTAATTAAAACTCAAGAGCACAAAAAAATACGTGTGAACACTCTCAACTGAGAACTCTCTGGCTATCTCCAGTAACCATCGTCGGTAAATTGTTTATGCAGAATCTTTGGTTTACAGAACAAAAGTGGGATCAAGATTTATCAATTAACGATAGTAATTATTGGGAATTATTTATGCAAAATTTGTCAACATTAGAAAAAATTAGAATTCCTCGATGGTTGAAAATGCAAAACAGTTTAATAACACATATACATGGCTTTGCTGATGCATCTGAAAAAGCATTTGCAGCTGTAGTATACGCTAAAGTTAACTCTTCAGTGATGATTATAGCAAGTAAAAGCAAAGTCAATCCAAAGAAAAATAGGAAAACGATCCCTAAGTTGGAACTTTGTGCAGCACATCTGTTAGCAAAATTAATTAATAAAGTCAGAGAAGCTTTAGGAAACTCTATAAAAACCTTTGATTGGAGCGATTCAACTATAACTCTTGCTTGGATAAAGAACGGAGGTAATAAAAATAAATTTATTAGGCGTAGAGTAGATGACATTCATAAAACAAAAGAAACAATTTGGGGGCACGTAAAGTCAGAAGACAACCCAGCAGACATAGCGTCAAGAGGAATTGATGCTAACAAACTTCAAGATTGTGAGAGTTGGTGGAAAGGGCCTCAATGGCTGGCTAAAGCGATAGAACATTGGCCAAAAGAAGAAAAGTGCGATGAAATTACAGTTGTTTGTACAACAGTATTAAATAATTCTGACATAATACAAGAATTGACAGCTAAATTCTCTTGTATAGGAAAACTTGAACTTGTATAGGAATACTTGAAAGAGTAGTTGCGTACGTATTACGATTCATTGAGAAAAAAGTAAAAAACAAAGTATTCCCGGCATTTTTAACCTGCATTGAAATAAAAACTGCCCGGAATTTAAAAATCAAACAACAACAAGCACTTCAATTCGGTGAAGAAATAAAGTATTTAGCTCTGAAAAAAGACATTGATACTAAAAATAAAATTTTAAGCTTAAACCCGTTTTTATATAAAAACGGATTATTAAGGGTTGGTGGACGACTAAGAAACTCAAATGCAAGTTTGCAAGTTAAACACCCTATAATTTTGGACAAAAGTTACTTAACAAATCTTATTATAAGAAAAGCGCACAAGGAAACATTACACGGTGGACTAAACCTTATGAGAAACTATATTCAAAGAAAGTGTTGGATATTTGGACTTAAAAATAATTTGAAGAAGCAATTAAAAGAATGCACAAAATGTGCTAGATACAAAACAACTACAATAGAACAAATAATGGGAAATCTTCTAGAATATAGGATAAACATGAATTACCCATTTCTTAATACGGGAATAGATTATGCAGGTCCCTATTATATTAAGTGTTCTAAAAATCGTGGGATAAAAACATATAAAGGTTATATTTCAGTATTTGTATGTATGGCAACTAAAGCTATCCACCTTGAAGTTGTCAGTGATCTAACAACTGAAGCCTTTCTAGCAGCTTTAAAAGATTTATTGCTAGAAGAGGAAAATGTGCCAATATATATTCAGATAATGGAACAAACTTTGTAGGTGCTGCAAGAAAGCTAGACCAAGAGTATAAACAAGCTTTAGTAGACAATAATATAATCGCTCCTTTATTAGAAAACGAGGGGATTAGTTGGTACTTTATTCCCCCGGCAGGACCTCACTTCGGAAGTTTTTGGGAAGCCGGAGTTAAATCGGTAAAATATCATTTGAAACGAACAATTGGTGATAGCAGCTTAACTTTTGAAGATATGTTAACCTTACTATGTCAAATTGAAGCGATATTAAACTCACGACCTTATACACAACAGGAGATGATATAGATGATTTGGAAGTACTAACACCAGGACATTTTCTTATTGGTAGACCGAATTTAGATGCAGTGGCAAATGTAAACGAAGAAAAAATTAACAATTTGGATAGATGGAAACTAATTAAAAAATTAAAAAGAGAATTTTGGATCAAGTGGAAAGAAGATTATTTGCATACTCTACAACAAAGAAATAAATGGAAACGCGGAAGTCAAAATATTAAGAAAGGTCAAATAGTGTTAGTAAAGTCGGAAAACTGCCATCCAGCTAGATGGCCACTTGGGAAAATTGAAGAAGTTCACAAAGGCGCTGACGAAAACGTTAGAGTTTCTAAAATTAAAACTCAAGAAGCTTTTGTAACACGACCCATTACTAAAATATGTCCACTCAGTGCAACGCAAGAATCAGACGATAGTACTGAAAAAAGAGAACGCCCACTAGGAGGAGGTAGAACTTCAAAACTAAAGGCATTTCTATCCCTGCTAATGCTAATGCTATTTTGTCAAGTGTCCAATTTAGCTACCGTAAAAAGTGAGGTAAAGAAATGGACAGTAGAACAAGTCAACAGCACAGCTGCAATCTATCTTGACCCAATGGGAGATATTGAAGTTATAACATCATCTTGGGATTTAGTTGTATTTTATGACATAAACACGTATTTTATCATGATAAAGAAAAGTAAAGACGCAATACAAAAAATGAAATTAATATGTAACAAACTCCAGGATTTTGAAAATCAATGTAACATAATTCTAAATAACATGCAAATGATCTCGAAGAAAATAACAAACTTTTCGTGGTGCACAAATCCCAAAGAGAGAAACGTTCACCCTTAAATTTTATGGGCTCAATTTATCATATTTTATTTGGAATAATGGACGCAGATGACAGAGAGGTCTTGGAAGAGAATATGACAATTCTTTTAGACAATCAACACAACATAGATGAATTGACCACAAAACAAGCTTCAGTAATAGATTCCACCGAAAACATAATAAAACAAAGTATTAATGCGATAAACCATAACTTTCTTAACTTAAATGTGCGTATTGCAAACATGACAGAAACGCTTAAGGAAAGTTTTTTTGTTTATAAGGAATCAATTAATTTCTTTATGATGACAAAACAGTTAGACTCCTTGCTTGATGAATGTGAAAAGATCCAAGCTGGAATAATCAGCTTACTTATCGACATCAATCATGAAAAGTTGAATACAAATATTTTAAAAGCCAATCAACTTCAAAATGAAATCTCTCGAATTAAAGCTAAAATACCCGACAATTTAGTTTTACCCGGCAAAAGAACAGGCACCTTACCAATTAAAACCAACAGGGGGTTATTATAGCAGAAGTGAAACTTCCATTTATAGTTTATAACTTTGCAATAGATTCATATCATTTAATGTCAGAAGCAACATTCAATAAATGTAAGAACTGGCAAACCTATACACGTATTTGCGAAGGAAATTGGCCATGGAATAGTGCAAATGACGACTCTTGTGAGGTGTCAGCCTTTAAGCCTAACAAACCAGTTAATTGCTTTTACAAAATGATTTCAACCTCATCAAATTATTGGGTTGAGTTACACAGAAGACGTAGTTGGTTATTTAAAATACCGACAAATACAAAAGTGAACATTAAATGTAATCATGCACATCAAGAAATAATAAACTTGCCAGAACAAGGTATTTTGACATTAAAATCAGATTGTACGGCTAGAACTTTGGACAAAATACTAATGGCAAATTACATACTTCACTCTGAAAGTTACGAAACGGTATCAACTTCCTATATAGTAATATAAGTAAAATACCCAAAATTGTATGGGATCCACTAAAAACCCCAATTATTAATCATACTTTAGAACTAGATCAATTGAAAAACGAACTTAGACAAATAAAAAATCATAATTTTAAAATAAATGCTCTTAAATGGCATCACGCGACCAGTCACATATCCTTAGGACTTGGTATGATAATTATAATAATTATAATAATATATATTGTAAGAAAAATACATGTACAAGCCATAGCTTTTCCACAAATATAAGTAGCATTTTAACCTTCTCTCTGTTACCGTCACTTTCTCGGCCCTTGGCAGAATGTTCAAGCATGAACACAGATCTCGCCATGTGGTGACAACATAAAAATAGATTACAAAACGTAAACGACCCTTAAGGGTCATTATCTTAAGATAATGTAAACCAAACATTACAAAATTCAGTACGTGTGATCCTCTTTCATGTTCGTAAGAGACGCCTGAAATAAGATAAGACTAAAATAGAACTCAAGTGTTTGCATAGGACACTTGTTAGAATGTAAGAAATGTCAATGTATTTGAGAGATGCTCCTCTCTTACTTCTCAAACTAGGTATTTAGGGAGAAGGATTTAAAGATTAAAGTCAGTTCAATTTTTGTGCTCAAACTATAACGTTGTACCATTATTTACAGTATTTCTTATCATGAATGCAAAATCGCGATCTGACTGTGTAGTTGTAGCTATTTGAGCTTGTCTTTCTTTGCCATTATTTTCGTTAGCCTGATTCCTTGCCTGCCTTTTCAAAATGAAACAATCTTTCTTTAAATGTCCCAATTTGCCACAGTGAAAACATTTTAGAGGTGATTTAGACTTGTTTTTAAAAGGCTTCTTAAATTGATTATTATGTTTTTTTTTTTGTGTTTGTTGAATTTAAAAACTTTATTTCCAATGGCCTGCAACACCTTAGCACTTGTGTCCTTGCTGACATCTTTTAATTTAATTTCCTGGTCTAAAAGTCTTGGTTTTACAAATGCTAATGTCAGGTTTTCCTCTGATAGGGTTTCAATTGCCGTGATTACTCCTTCGTAACTTGGCGGAAGGCTTAAAAGTAAATGTGCAATTTTATCCATTTCATCCAACTTGCCTCCTGAAGCAATGAGTTCAGTTATAAGGTCATCAAAAAACTTAAAATGATTTAGAAGTGGAGTATCACTCTTTAATTTTAAAGCAAACAAGCTAAACTTTTTCTCTCATACAGTGCATCTAAATTTGCAAAAATCTGTTTGGCAGTATTTTCTGTGCTCGCAAGAACAACAAACGAATCACTCAAATATTCCATTATTCCATATTCTTTGCATTACTCTGTGCCTTTTTTATTTCCTCTGTCACCTTTTCTGGTTCTTCATCAACTACTCTTAATAAATTTTGTTCTTCTAAAAGTCCCCTTGCAAGAACAAAGAATATCGCAATCACGTAAGCAAATTGCAATTTCGTATACACACATACGTACACACGCATTTAGGCGGAAAAGAGAAAACTAAAAAGCGGGATTCAATGCACGCACACACATACATAAACACTTGATGTACATACATACATAATGTACATATATCAATAAAATTTCACAATGCTGAAATTAGCATATATTAGCAATTTTTTAAGAAAATTTAATATGGAAGATTGTCATGCAATTAGTACACCTCTCCCAAGCAAACTAAACTATGAGGCATTACAATCAGAAGAATCATATGATGCACCTTGTAGAAACTTGATTGGTTGTTTAATGTACGTTATGTTATGCACACGTCCCGACTTGATTACATCGATAAGCATTTTAAGTCGATATACAAATAACAACAAAAAGGAACTCTGGCAATGCCTTAAACGTGTCTTAAGGTACCTAAAAGGCTCTATTAATTTGAAATTGACATTTCAAAATATAAATATTAATAGTATTCTGATGGGATATGTTGATTCTTGGGCTGGAAACGAGACTGACAGAAAAAGCTCTACTGGATTCGTATTTAAAATGTTTGAAAATTGTTTAATTTCAAAGAGTACCATGAAACAAAATTCCGTTGCTGCTTCGTCAACTGAAGCGGAATACATGGCTCTATTTGAAGGTGTCAGAGAAGCATTATGGCTTAAGTCATTAATAAATGAAGTTAAACTAGAATTAAATGGTCCAATAGATATATTTGAAAACAACCAAGGTTGCACAAGAGAACAAAGCACATAGATATTAAATATAATTTTACTAGAGAACAAATTCAGAAGAAACTAATTTGTATTAAGTATATTCCAACAGATTCTCAATTGGCCGATATAATGACGAAACCGTTACCAGCAGCACGATTCATCACCTTGAGAAACCAACAAGGGTTGACGGAATAAATTAATGAGACATTTTATTCATAACAAGCCTAATTAAACTAAAAGAAGTACAATTTTATTTCTTCTTACAATTTAAACCTAATCTAAAAACTTTTTGAAACTGAAAAAAAAAATGAATTATGATATTAATTTCATATTACCATTTAAACTTAATCTAAAACTATTTGAAACTGAAAATTGAATTATGATATTAATTTTATATTACTTACTTATTCTAAAAGGAATTGCACAAGCTCATCAGTGAATATATTCATATTTTTAAAATTCGTTAATGTAACTTTTGAGGTGGCGTGTTGAAAAAGTACATACATATGTAGAAGCAAAAGTCACATGCACACGTATATATTTATGTTCGAAATTGAAAACGGGACTTTACCGAAAATGCTCTCTTTTCTATTTTATCGCTTGTGTGAGCATCAGTATACGTTTGAGTTTTTAGTTCAGTTCTGACTGCGAGTGCGTGTGGTTCCTCAAAATAAACTGATTGTGAAAACTAAATTCAAAGTGTCTTATTATTAGCATTTGTATTGAGTATATATATATCGCAATAAAAAATATTATCATGTGTTCTCGTCTGAACTCTCTCTTCCCTTAATAAAATCATTGCTTGCAGGTCATCTTCGTGGTAGCCTGTAATCTTAAATTTGTACTTATATCTAAGACTATAATTAATTTAATTTGTAAGTTTCCCACAAACACTCTCTATCTTGTATAGCGTCAATAACATCACTGATTAAAATGGCTGTGAATTGGGGCATAGCTGGCCGTACTGGCAAATAAAGTACCCCCACCGAGTTGGTGGTATTATTGATAATTTATGTTATTTTAGGCTTTATAATTATATAAATATTTCTATTGTTTACATTTAAGTTGACTCCAGTTTTGTCAATGTCTTTTTAATAATAAATAAATAAATAAAAATAAATAAAATGTATGTATCTGCGCAACTATTTTCATGCCGTCGCCGCCGCGTCTCGAACGCAGACCCTTTTGCTTACACGCTTTTCATCTACCTGCTGCGCCACATCAGTTTTGCATTGCCTGTTGGCAAATCCGAAACTACTTCACTACAAGGGCGACTTTTGACAAATACAAAACAATAGAAGCTGCTGTTAATGCAAACACATTATAAACATAAATCAATCGCAATTGTGATTCTTAGAAAATGCTGAAATGCGCGTATATGAACGTATGTATTTATATGTGTACATACAAAAACGGTGGTCGGTTGAATGTATGCATATAAAGGGCGATATTTGACAAATACAAAACTAAAGAAGCGGCTGAAAATGCAAACACAATTCAAACACAGATTTGGTTGAAGAATATGCTAGAATTAATAGCCTTGAATTTATTTGTGACCATGCATAGCAAACGCGCTAGCATATTTCAATGTATGTATGTGTATGTGTAAATGTTTTTTGTTGCGTGTCTCTGCTGTTTAATGGATTGTGACTGACTTAACAAAGCTTGATGAAACTTTCAGCATATGATTCATTAATTTTTTTTATACCCTGAGCCCATTGAAAATGGGAAATCAGGGTATAATGGTTTTGTTAAATGTATGTAACAGGCAGAAGGGGACGTGTCAGACCACACAAAGTATATATATTCTTGATCAGGGCAACGAGCTGAGTCGATTTAGCCCTGTCCGTCCGTCTGTCCGTATGTTTGAACGCGTCGATTGAAGCATCTAGACAAGCTAGAGACTTGAATTTTTTTTGTTGGGTCCGTGGATAGCACGCGCAGGTCAAGTTTGTTACCAAAAAACGATATCTATTTTTGTTGTAATGTTATCGATTTTAAACCTTATCGAAAACAGGTTATGAAATTATATCTCCCATACCTTTAGACCACTCAAATTTTGCATATAGATTCATGTGAATTTAATTTTTTTTATGAAATTATATCTCCCATACCTTTAGACCACTCAAAATTTTGCATAGATTCATGTGAATTTAATTTTTTTTATATATTTTAGATACCGCCTTTTTTTACTAATTACCTCCCTCCAACACTTCTTGACCCATTGAGAGTCTCTTCCAAATATAACCATGTGAATAAATTTACATTTATATAAATGTAAATTTCATCATGTCAGTCCCGATTTATTAAACAAAACATTTCGCCAATTATCACACGCATATATTACATATGATCATACATACATTGAAACGAGCAAGTGCGTCTGCTTATGCATGTGCACAAATAAATTCAATTCTAGCATATTCTTCAAATCTGTGTTTGAATTGTGTTTGCATTTTCAGCCGCTTCTGTAGTTTTGTATTTGTCATTAGTATATTCTGTAGTTTTGTTTTTGTATGTACACATACTCATACGTTCATATGCGCGCATTTCAATTGCGATTGCTCTGCTTCTTTAGCTTCTTTAGTTTTGTATTTGTGTGGTACTAGTTTGCGTTTTGCCAACAAGCAATGCAATACTGTTGTGGCGTAGAGGATAGACGCAAAGTGCATAAACGAAAGGTCCCGAGTTCAAAACTCAGTGACAACAGCGTAACTTTTTAAATTTTTTTTAAATTTATAAAGATGAGGTTGTTGTGCTAGTTGAGATGATGCGCTCTAACGTTACATATGTAGTAAATAGATGCAGGTCGACCAGGTGCGGTGATGTTTGTTTTTCTTCTTTTATTATTGATTTTTATACCCTGAGCCCATTGAAAATGGGAAATCAGGGTATAATGTTTTTGTGAAAATGTATGTAACAGGCAGAAGGAGGCGTGTCAAACCACACAAAGTATATATATTCTTGATCAGGGCGACGAGCTGAGTCGATTTAGCCCTGTCCGTCTGTCTGTCCGTCCGTCTGTCCGTCCGTCCGTCTGTCCGTCCGTGTGAACACTGAGATATTTTTAAGTACGCAACGTAGAGACTTTAAATTTTACATGAATACTCGATAATACCATACGCTGCACAAGTTTATAAAATTTTTCCGATATCTCATTCCATTTCGATTTTATGAGCATTTATCGATAATTTTAAAGAGTTTTTAAGGCGTGATTAGTACATCATTTGAGCTAGACACTTCAAATTTGCTGCGTAGTTGCGTGTAATGAATACGGAAATGACTTTATCTTTAGATTTTGGATGCCACGCCCCATTCGTCCCCAATAGCCCCCTATTTGTAAAAAGCGCAAATCAAATACTAGAGACTTGTGCTTTGGCAAATACACACATATCAATGCCATTAATAAGTTGTGACAGTTTGATGAAGTTAGTCCATCGCTAATAAAAGTTATTAAACAATTATGTTCCCATAGTAATGCCCACATTGCAGTCCAAGCGCAGTCGCTGCGTCAACTGCGCAGTTGGCAGAGCGCGCGCTTATGCTTGCGTGCATATGAGTGTGTGTGTATGTGTTGTTTATATGCATGCATAAAAGATGCGTAGAATGATTTGATATTTGGCTCTTCACAGGGCTCAGGGTATCCCCTAGTCGAGCAGTCTCGACTAGAGCACCCTTACTTGTTTTATTTATTTAATTATTTATTTATTTCTGGGTCTTGCCAACAAGCAACACAATATTGGTGTGGCGTAGTGGGTAGATGCAAAGCGCATAAACGAAAGGTCTCTAGTTCAAAACTCAGTGACAACAGCGTAACTTTTAAAATTCTTTTCAATTTATAAACATGAAGTGGTTTTGCTAGTTGAGATGATGCGCTTCAACGTTACACATATAGTAAATAGATGCATGTTCGAGTGCAGGTGCGGCGATGTTTGTTTTTCTTTTCTTTTTACACCCTGAGCCCACTGAAAATGGGAAATCAGGGTATAATAGTTTTGTTAAATGTATGTAACATGCAGAAGGAGACGTGTCAGACCCCACAAAGTATATATATTCTTGATCAGGGCGACGAGCTGAGTCGATTTAGCCCTGTCCGTCTGTATGTTTGAACGCGTTGATCTCAGAACGTATTCGACCTAGAGACTTGAATTTGTATACCCTGAGTCCATTGAAAATAGGAAATCAGGGTAAAATGGTTTTGTTAAATGTATGTAAAAGGCAGACGGAGGCGACCGACAAAGTATATATATTCTTGATCAGGGCGACAAGCAGAGTCGATTTAGCCCTGTCCGTCTGTCTTTCCGTCCGTCTGTCCGTCAGTCGGTTTGTCCGTCCGTCCGTCCGTCCGTCCGTCCGTCCGATTGAAGCATCTAGGCAAGCTAGAGACATGATTTTTATACTAGTTTCCCAAAGGGAAAATAGTATATTGGTTTTGTCTTGCTGTCCGTCCGTCTGTCCGTATGAATTCAATATTTTTCTACGGTATTGAAGCTAGAGACTTGAAATTTGGAACATAGACTCGTGTATACCCTCGAATCATAAAGTGTCAAGATTTTCCCAATACGCCCACTAGGGGCGTGGCAAATCGGAAAATTGTTGCGCCCATAGTTAAGAAATCATATTAGTTGAAGAGCTAGAGAGTTGAAATTTGGAATGTATACTTGCGTTGACCACCCAAGTTCAAAAAGATATGGCGGATATATCTACGCCCATTGGGGGCGTAACAAATCGGGAAAACTGTAACTTCTACAGTTTTAAAGCTAGAATGATGAAATTTGGCACGTATCTTAACGCTTCGATTCTATAAAGATTGATAAAAAAAATTTGAAATCTACGCCCACTGGGGGCGTGGCAAATCGGATCTGAATATATAGTGATTTTACAAGATCAGCTATATTTTGAGTACTATTGATGCTAGAGACTTGAAATTTGATATATATACTCGGATAAGCAACCCAAGAGCAAAAAGATATGGCGGATATATCTACGCCCATTGGGGGAGTGGCAAATCGAGAAAACTGTAACTTCTGCAGTTTTAAAGCTAGAATGCTGAAATTTAGCACGAAACTTAACGCTTCGATTCTATGAAGATTGATAAAAAGATTTGATGTCCACGCCCACTGGGGGCGTGGCAAATCGGATCTGAATATAGAGTGATTTTACAAATTCAGCTATATTTTGAGCACTATTGATGCTAGAGACTTGAAGCTTGATATATATACTCGGATAAGCAACCCAAGATCAAAAAGATATGGCGGACATACCTACGCCTTCAGGGGGCGTGGCAAATCGCAAAAAGCTTATAGCTCCTACAGTTTTAGAGCTAGACGCTTCAAAATTCGATGTTTGTGTTACTGGGGATCTCCTCTATTGATTCCCCAAAAATAACTCCCACGCCCCTTTGGGGGCGTGGTATATCGAAAAAATACCCTGTAACTTTCACATTTTTGAAGTGTAAGCATCCAAACTTTACAGTTACGTTACCCTCGACTCCTTCTATCCCATCATGTATGTATGTTTGTATGTAGGCACGAACAGCATGCCGTCACCGCTGCGTCTCGTACACGGACCCTTTTGCTTACACGCTTTTCATCTACCTGCTGCGCCACATCAGTTTAGCATTGCCTGTTGGCAAATCCGAAACTACTACTACTACTACTACAAGGGCGACTTTTGACAAATACAAAACTATAGACGCTGCTGTTAATGCAAACACAATGTAAACATAAATCAATCGCAATTGATATTTGACAAATACAAAACTAAAAAAGCGGCTGAAAATGCAAACACAACTCAATAACAATTTTGGTTGAAGAATATGCTCTAGCATATTTATTTGTGACCATGCATAAGCAAACGCGCTTGCACGTTTCATTGTATGTGTAAATGTAAATGTATTGCAGCGACAGCCGCTGTTTAGCACGTGCATGACATAATGTTTTTATGAAATTATATCTCCCATACCTTTAGACCACTCAAAATTTTGCATAGATTCATGTGAATTTAATTTTTTTTATATATTTTAGATACCGCCTTTTTTTACTAATTACCTCCCTCCAACACTTCTTGACCCATTGAGAGTCTCTTCCAAATATAACCATGTGAATAAATTTACATTTATATAAATGTAAATTTCATCATGTCAGTCCCGATTTATTAAACAAAACATTTCGCCAATTATCACACGCATATATTACATATGATCATACATACATTGAAACGAGCAAGTGCGTCTGCTTATGCATGTGCACAAATAAATTCAATTCTAGCATATTCTTCAAATCTGTGTTTGAATTGTGTTTGCATTTTCAGCCGCTTCTGTAGTTTTGTATTTGTCATTAGTATATTCTGTAGTTTTGTTTTTGTATGTACACATACTCATACGTTCATATGCGCGCATTTCAATTGCGATTGCTCTGCTTCTTTAGCTTCTTTAGTTTTGTATTTGTGTGGTACTAGTTTGCGTTTTGCCAACAAGCAATGCAATACTGTTGTGGCGTAGAGGATAGACGCAAAGTGCATAAACGAAAGGTCCCGAGTTCAAAACTCAGTGACAACAGCGTAACTTTTTAAATTTTTTTTAAATTTATAAAGATGAGGTTGTTGTGCTAGTTGAGATGATGCGCTCTAACGTTACATATGTAGTAAATAGATGCAGGTCGACCAGGTGCGGTGATGTTTGTTTTTCTTCTTTTATTATTGATTTTTATACCCTGAGCCCATTGAAAATGGGAAATCAGGGTATAATGTTTTTGTGAAAATGTATGTAACAGGCAGAAGGAGGCGTGTCAAACCACACAAAGTATATATATTCTTGATCAGGGCGACGAGCTGAGTCGATTTAGCCCTGTCCGTCTGTCTGTCCGTCCGTCTGTCCGTCCGTCCGTCTGTCCGTCCGTGTGAACACTGAGATATTTTTAAGTACGCAACGTAGAGACTTTAAATTTTACATGAATACTCGATAATACCATACGCTGCACAAGTTTATAAAATTTTTCCGATATCTCATTCCATTTCGATTTTATGAGCATTTATCGATAATTTTAAAGAGTTTTTAAGGCGTGATTAGTACATCATTTGAGCTAGACACTTCAAATTTGCTGCGTAGTTGCGTGTAATGAATACGGAAATGACTTTATCTTTAGATTTTGGATGCCACGCCCCATTCGTCCCCAATAGCCCCCTATTTGTAAAAAGCGCAAATCAAATACTAGAGACTTGTGCTTTGGCAAATACACACATATCAATGCCATTAATAAGTTGTGACAGTTTGATGAAGTTAGTCCATCGCTAATAAAAGTTATTAAACAATTATGTTCTCAAAGTAATGCCCACATTGCAGTCTAAGCGCAGTCGCTGCGTCAACTGCGCAGTTGGCAGAGCGCGCGCTTATGCTTGCGTGCATATGAGTGTGTGTGTATGTGTTGTTTATATGCATGCATAAAAGATGCGTAGAATGATTTGATATTTGGCTCTTCACAGGGCTCAGGGTATCCCCTAGTCGAGCAGTCTCGACTAGAGCACCCTTACTTGTTTTATTTATTTAATTATTTATTTATTTCTGGGTCTTGCCAACAAGCAACACAATATTGGTGTGGCGTAGTGGGTAGATGCAAAGCGCATAAACGAAAGGTCTCTAGTTCAAAACTCAGTGACAACAGCGTAACTTTTAAAATTCTTTTCAATTTATAAACATGAAGGGGTTTTGCTAGTTGAGATGATGCGCTTCAACGTTACACATATAGTAAATAGATGCATGTTCGAGTGCAGGTGCGGCGATGTTTGTTTTTCTTTTCTTTTTACACCCTGAGCCCACTGAAAATGGGAAATCAGGGTATAATAGTTTTGTTAAATGTATGTAACATGCAGAAGGAGACGTGTCAGACCCCACAAAGTATATATATTCTTGATCAGGGCGACGAGCTGAGTCGATTTAGCCCTGTCCGTCTGTATGTTTGAACGCGTTGATCTCAGAACGTATTCGACCTAGAGACTTGAATTTGTATACCCTGAGTCCATTGAAAATAGGAAATCAGGGTAAAATGGTTTTGTTAAATGTATGTAAAAGGCAGACGGAGGCGACCGACAAAGTATATATATTCTTGATCAGGGCGACAAGCAGAGTCGATTTAGCCCTGTCCGTCTGTCTTTCCGTCCGTCTGTCCGTCAGTCGGTTTGTCCGTCCGTCCGTCCGTCCGTCCGTCCGTCCGATTGAAGCATCTAGGCAAGCTAGAGACATGATTTTTATACTAGTTTCCCAAAGGGAAAATAGTATATTGGTTTTGTCTTGCTGTCCGTCCGTCTGTCCGTATGAATTCAATATTTTTCTACGGTATTGAAGCTAGAGACTTGAAATTTGGAACATAGACTCGTGTATACCCTCGAATCATAAAGTGTCAAGATTTTCCCAATACGCCCACTAGGGGCGTGGCAAATCGGAAAATTGTTGCGCCCATAGTTAAGAAATCATATTAGTTGAAGAGCTAGAGAGTTGAAATTTGGAATGTATACTTGCGTTGACCACCCAAGTTCAAAAAGATATGGCGGATATATCTACGCCCATTGGGGGCGTAACAAATCGGGAAAACTGTAACTTCTACAGTTTTAAAGCTAGAATGATGAAATTTGGCACGTATCTTAACGCTTCGATTCTATAAAGATTGATAAAAAAATTTGAAATCTACGCCCACTGGGGGCGTGGCAAATCGGATCTGAATATATAGTGATTTTACAAGATCAGCTATATTTTGAGTACTATTGATGCTAGAGACTTGAAATTTGATATATATACTCGGATAAGCAACCCAAGAGCAAAAAGATATGGCGGATATATCTACGCCCATTGGGGGAGTGGCAAATCGAGAAAACTGTAACTTCTACAGTTTTAAAGCTAGAATGCTGAAATTTAGCACGAAACTTAACGCTTCGATTCTATGAAGATTGATAAAAAGATTTGATGTCCACGCCCACTGGGGGCGTGGCAAATCGGATCTGAATATAGAGTGATTTTACAAATTCAGCTATATTTTGAGCACTATTGATGCTAGAGACTTGAAGCTTGATATATATACTCGGATAAGCAACCCAAGATCAAAAAGATATGGCGGACATACCTACGCCTTCAGGGGGCGTGGCAAATCGCAAAAAGCTTATAGCTCCTACAGTTTTAGAGCTAGACGCTTCAAAATTCGATGTTTGTGTTACTGGGGATCTCCTCTATTGATTCCCCAAAAATAACTCCCACGCCCCTTTGGGGGCGTGGTATATCGAAAAAATACCCTGTAACTTTCACATTTTTGAAGTGTAAGCATCCAAACTTTACAGTTACGTTACCCTCGACTCCTTCTATCCCATCATGTATGTATGTTTGTATGTAGGCACGAACAGCATGCCGTCACCGCTGCGTCTCGTACACGGACCCTTTTGCTTACACGCTTTTCATCTACCTGCTGCGCCACATCAGTTTAGCATTGCCTGTTGGCAAATCCGAAACTACTACTACTACTACTACAAGGGCGACTTTTGACAAATACAAAACTATAGACGCTGCTGTTAATGCAAACACAATGTAAACATAAATCAATCGCAATTGATATTTGACAAATACAAAACTAAAAAAGCGGCTGAAAATGCAAACACAACTCAATAACAATTTTGGTTGAAGAATATGCTCTAGCATATTTATTTGTGACCATGCATAAGCAAACGCGCTTGCACGTTTCATTGTATGTGTAAATGTAAATGTATTGCAGCGACAGCCGCTGTTTAGCACGTGCATGACATAATTGGCCAAACGTTTTGTTTAATAGATTGCGACTGACTTAACGGAACTTGATGAAACTTTCAGCATAGCAATGAATGTACACAAATAAATTCAAGGGCATTCATTCTAGCATATTCTTCAACCAAAATTGTTATTGAGTTGTTTTTGCATTTGCAGTCGCTTCTTTAATTTTGTATTTGTCAAATATCGTCCTTTACACGCATACATGCAAACAGACCACCGTTTTTATATGTAAGCACGTAAGCAAAAGGGTCCGAGTTCGAGACACGGCGGCGACGGCGAGAAAACAGTTTTCTATTTTTTCCCTCAATAAATAGGAAGTGGCTGTGCTAGTTGAGATGGTGTGCTTTAACGATACATAGGTAGTAGATGTAGGTTCAAATCCAGCTACAGCTACTTTTGTTTTTCTTCTCTTTATTTTGTTTATTTAATTATTTATTTAATTATATAATTATTTTTGATTGACATACATATCTCCTAGTCGGGCAACTCTGACTAGAGCTTTCTTACTTGTTAATTTATAACATAATGCAAGAGTTTCGCAAGCGTTTCACACATGGGCACATAAATGTACATACATGTAAGCATGGGACTGTACATCATCACAACATAATCAAATTCAATTTTTATGCGCTGCTTTTCGTGCCTACATACATAAATACATACAAACATGATGGGCCCAATCGTCAATTTTTTTGTGTGGAATAATTTTGTTCTGAATGACGAGTCTATGTGTAATCGATAAAACATAAATATCGCTTGAATGCAATTAAATTTGCTATATATAATTTCTGAGGGTATGGACATACACACAAAAAAAGAATATAACATAACTGACCTAGGTTATAAAAAAATGATAATTTTAGCAAAAAAGTTATGGAGAACTTCGCCACTAAATCGAATTACAAAATGTACATTTCTTAATATTTCTTAGAAATGTCTTTTGTCGTCTTAGAATTTCTTATTAAGTAAAAAAACCGAGATAAATAATACAATTTCTTATGAAAATTATTATATTAAAAATGCCTGTAATAGAATCTAAAACAATGGATTCCACTGCTAATGTTATTAATAAAGGAGAATCCAGTAATGTAGATTTAGGTCTGAAAAACACATTGTTAATTATTATCGTTGTTATTCTCAGCGCAAATGTAATTTTTAAATTGTACAAATTCCATAATAAATGTTTGCGAAAAAATATATGAGCAAGGCTAATGATTTAGACAAAATCTAAAATCAGATACCAAAAATTTTTTTATATAAATATGAAAGCCAAAACAATGATCATAATTAACAGTGTAAATCCTAAAATATATTTCGGAGAGGCACAATTTAAAAATATTCCTCCCGTATGTACTTAACACACCAGCCAGTTTTAATGAGTCAATTTTAAGGGAAACTGCCCAAGGCAGCGATTCAGATACTAATGATAAAGTCTATTGAATCAATTCTAAACATGGCTCGAAAGATAGAAAGTTTTCTTAAACTAGCTTCATCATTGATGACATTTTTTGATGGTAATGCTGAAAACTTGCAAAGTTTCGTTGATTCACTAATTCTAGTTGATTCACTAAAGGGAACTTAAGCATAAGCTACGATGGATTGTCACCTGATCTAGCTAATAAGTACAGCACAACAGTAGTTGATAAGGTATATAAGGCAGGTACATTAAGTAACATGAATGATGCCATTTCAAAGTTTGTTAACAGTTGCGCAGAAGCACCGAGAAAATTACTCTAATAATAGAGGTGGTCTTTATAACGGTAATTGTAACGTAAGAGGTTATTACCAAAGTAACAGTAATAGTGGTCAACATAATAATAACCGTGGAGGTTATAGATCTCAAGGTCAAAATAGAGGCAGCTCTTGAGGCGACATCTTTATAATAATAATGTGAGAGTAGCACAAAACAGTGTGGAAAACTCTCGACACCCTTTAAGTACAACACAGTGATAAATAAATCAACATCTCTGTAAAATTTCGAAATTATGTTACAAAAAGAGCTTTAACATTTTTACTCGACACTGGTGCAGACATTTCAATTCTTAAAATTAATTCTGATCACTTCGATATAATTTCTGACGATAAAACTATAAATATTCAAGGAATAGGCCAAGGGGTATTAAAGTCCCAATAATAGATCTTCAATTCAAACAATATACAATTTCACACAAATTTAATACAGTAAATGCAAACTTCGCAATACCTTGTGATGGAATTATAGGCATTGACTTTATAAAAAAAATTTAATTGCCTATTAGACTTCAAACCAACTGAAGACTGGTTTATAATTCGACCTCAAAATCTTACTTATCCAATTTATGTTCCAATAACATACAATTCTGGTAATAACTCACTAATTCTACCAGCAAGATTTTAAGTGATAAGAAATATAAAAATAGATTCAAAAGATAAATTCATTTATATACCTAATCAAGAAATACAATAACAAATTCCCAATGTACTTTCGTCCGATTATTAAATATAAGCAATTCCGATTTATTGGTAAATATAAAAAATATCAAGCATGAATCACTTTCAAACTATGAAGTAGTTCAAAGCAACCAAAGTAATAGAAATGAAAAAGTTTTATCCTATTTAATGAAAAATTTACCACAACAATTCAAAAATCAGTTAACAGAATGGTGAACAAATATTGTGATGTATTCGGACTACAGACCGAATCAATCACAACAAACAACTTTTATAAACAAACATTGAGATTAGAAGATAATGAACCTGTTTACATAAAAAACTACAGAAATCCTTATAATCATGTGGATGAAATCCAAAAACAAGTTGGGAAACTTATTAACGACAATATATTGGAACCTTCTATATCTGAATATAATAGCCCACTTTTATTTGTACCTAAGAAATCCCTCCAGGGATCAGTAGAAAAGAAATGGCGATTAGTAATCGATTATCGTCAAATCAATAAATAGCTCTTATCTGACAAATTTTCGTTTCCAAAAATTGATAACATTCAAGATCCATTGGGTCAAGCAAAATATTTTTCATGTTTTGATTTAATGTCAGGATTCCATCAAATTGAACTAGAAGAAAGTTCATGAAATATAACGTCATTTATAGCGAGCAATGGTTCATATCGTTTCACATGATTACCATTTGGACTAAAAATAGCACCAAACTCATTGCAGAGAATGATGACTATTGCGTTTTCAGATCTAGAACCTTCACAATCATTCTTTTATATGGACGATTTAATCGTTGTTGGATGTTAAGAAAAACATACGATTAAAAATTTAAAAGACGTTTTCGATCTCTGTAGAAAACATCATTTAAAGTTATATCCTGAAAAATGCTCATTTTTCACGAAGTGACATTTCTTGGTCACAAGTGTACAGACAAAGGAATATTACCAGATGACAAGAAATATGATGTCATCAAGAAGTCCCACAAGATGCGCACAGTGCAAGACGTTTTATTGCATTCTGCAATTACTATAGACGCTTTATAAAAAAATTTCGTCGATTATTCACGGGATATAACAGATGAATACTTTCGAAAGTATTCATTGAAAAATGGTACGTTAATGGTCTGTCGTCTGTTTTCAATGTAAAGTGTTTTCCATAGATATATGGTCGACCTTTACAGTGAAAACAGACCACAGACCACTAACGTAACATTTTTTAATGATTAACCCAAGTTAGAGGAATATGTCTTCACTGTGGAATACTTAAAGGGAAAAGACAATTTTGTGGCTGATGCCCTATCGAGGATAACAATATCCGAATTAAAAGACATACAAAACAAAATCCTGAAAGTCACTACCAGGCAACAAAATAATCTCTGGCCAGAGAACGAAAATGAAACTATGCTTACGAAACTTCTAAGCCCAACGTACATGAAGCAGTAATGTGGACATTACTATGGGAACTTAATTGTTTAATAAGTTTTCTTAGCGATGGACTAAGTGCATCAAACTTTCACAACTTATTAATGGCATTCATATGTGTGTATGTGCCAAAGCACAAGTCTAGTATTTGATTTACGCTTATTTCAAATAGGGGGCTATTGGTGGCGAATGGGGGGTGGCATCCAAAATCTAAAGATTACGTAATCTCCGTATTCATTGCACGCAACTTCACAGCAAATTTGAAGTCTCTAGCTCAAATGATGTACGAACCACGCCTTAAAAACACATTAAAATTATCGATAAATGCTCATAAAATCGAAATGGAATGAGTTATCGGAAAAATTTTATAAACTTTTAGAGCGTATGGTATTATCGAGTATTCATGTAAAATTTGAAGTCTCTACGTTGCGTACTTAAAAATATCTCAGCGTTCACACGGACGGACGGACAGACGGACAGACGGACGGACGGACAGACGGACAGGGCTATATCAACTCGTCCATGCTGTTTAGTAATTGTTGCTTAGTCAACCCATTTTCAATTAAAAAAGCTAATCCATTCTCAACTGTAATTGGCGGCTCATAGATTATCTCAGTAAAATGGTCGTGTCACTATCTCTTTCCTTTTTGGACGAAACCAAAGCAGCATGTTGTAATAATTAAACGGTTCGTTTTCATGGTTTTGTATTTTTTATTAGGAGGCAGCAGTGTTGCCGCTTCCAATGCTCGATTGTATCTGACCTTAAACATTCTACTTAGGTTCTAAATAAGCCTAAGTCTCGTTGCCGCGATACATAGGGTTTTGGGCAGCAGAGAGAGAGAGAGTTATGTATATTTCTTATATATTATATATGTATATGTTATATGTGTATTTATGCTCTCTTGAACTTGGGCGATTGTGCATATGCATACACTTGAGTTCTGTCAAGTGGTCGGCGCGTCTCATCAGAATGCTGACACTTGCATATTCTGGGAGAGCGACGACCGACCCATATTTCGGCCATGGGTTAAAGACCGGGTTTCTGTTTACATAAACACAGCAACAAAGTGTTACAGTGTGTACTCTTTAAGTACTCTAGTTACAATGGATATTCAATATGTAGGCATACTACATCTCCGTCCTCTTGAAAAATAACGTAATATTATGGAGTTATTTTGTAAGATTTGTGTATATATGAAATTACACATAATATTTAAAAAAATTTTTTTTTTTTTTTTTTTTTTTTTTTTTTAATATTTATATATGAAATTACAAATAATATTTAAATTTAAAGTAGTGTTTTTTGTTTTAGCACAATTATGAAATAAACATTTTTAACCTATCCTTATGTACTGTTTGTTTTTTGTTTTTATTATTTGTTATTATAATGTTATTGTTATCTCCTATTTCCGATACTTTATACGGACCAGTGTATTTATAATCTAACTTATGACATGTTTCATTTCTTAACAATACTTTATCTCCTACTGATATATCTATGTTGTTTACTTTCTGGTCATATAGTATCTTATTATTTTTCTTATTTTCTTCTAACATTATTCTAGCTCTTTTACATGCTACTTCTAATCTATATTTACTTTCTTTAGCATAGTCATCTATATTGTATATGGTTTCTATATTATCTATACTATTAAATTGTTTTGGTAAGTTATTTGTTTTACCAAATACTAACTCATATGGACAGTAATTATGTGCCATTGAGGGTGTAGTGTTGAAACAGAAAACGAAGTATTGAAGCCATACGTCCCAATCAGTTTTATCAACCGATATATAAGAGCGTATGTATTCATTGAAAGTTCTATGACTGCGTTCTATTGTTCCAACCGTCTGGTGGTGGTGTGCGGTTGATGTTATATTTTCAATTTTTAAGTATTTGCATAGATCATTTATAATTGAATTCTTATATTCTGTTCCCATGACCGTAATGAACGTCTTCATTGGACCGTACTTTAGAATAAATGATTCAAAAATTGCTTTAGCGACAGTGTTGACGTTTTTGTTTGGTACTGGTATGGCAACTAAATATTTAGTTAGGTCACATATTAGAGTGATTGCATATTCGTTGCCATTTTCTGATTTTGGTAGTGGACCAATAGTGTCTACTATCACCCTGTCGAAAGCATTTATTGGCGTGTCAGTTATTAACAATGGAGTCTTATTGTGCTTTGTTATTTTATCTAATTGGCATTTTTGACATTTTCGTATGTACTCAGTAATATCTCGAGTCATACCTTTCCAAAAATGTCTTTTGACCTTGGCCAAGGTTTTTGTAATGCCAGTATGACCTCATGGTCATGGAATTTAGACAGTATAGCTTCTTTTTCTTTTTGTTTTTCTATAAGGGTCACCGGGTTGAGTAGCGCTACTCTTAATGTATTCAATATTTTATTGCCCATTTGTTTAAAATTATCTATTGAAACATGTTCAAAGATATTTTCCCACGGTGCCATTTTGAGTTGGCTGATTTTGTTTATACCGGCTTGCATTTCAAGCCTTTGGAAAAATTGACCTAGGTCTAGGATTCCATTGGTATATAACCCTGTCGAAAGCATTTATTGGCGTGTCAGTTATTAACAATGGAGTCTTATTGTGCTTTGTTATTTTATCTAATTGGCATTTTTGACATTTTCGTATGTACTCAGTAATATCTCGAGTCATACCTTTCCAAAAATGTCTTTTGACCTTGGCCAAGGTTTTTGTAATGCCAGTATGACCTCCTTGTATTGGATCGTCATGGAATTTAGACAGTATAGCTTCTTTTTCTTTTTGTTTTTCTATAAGGGTCACCGGGTTGAGTAGCGCTACTCTTAATGTATTCAATATTTTATTGCCCATTTGTTTAAAATTATCTATTGAAACATGTTCAAAGATATTTTCCCACGGTGCCATTTTGAGTTGGCTGATTTTGTTTATACCGGCTTGCATTTCAAGCCTTTGGAAAAATTGACCTAGGTCTAGGATTCCATTGGTATATAAATCGCTAACATCATATCTTGCAGTAATCTTTTTACCATGTTTAAATAAACATAGCGTATTTTTTACATGCAAGGTCACTACTTTACGTACTTCGTCATTGTTTATGACTTCATATACGTTGGGCTTTGAAGCTTTCTCTATAGATTGCCTAGGCAATTCTATTTCTTTTTTATCCGCGCGGATTTTCTGTCTATTTTGATATCTCGTAGTGACTTTCATTATATTTCCTGTAATATTTTGTAGGTCTTTAATGGTTATTCTTGATAACGCATCAGCTACATGATTATCTTTTCCCTTTAAATATTCGACTGTGAAGTCGTACTCTTCTAATTCTAGCCTCATACGTGTCAATTATTGTAATATAGGACAGAGTTTTGCTGCCCGGTTGCCTCTGTGCAACAGTTAACAAATTTAGAGACGGCCTCATTCATATTGTTGAAGGTGCCTGCTTGCATGATAAGTTTTACCTTATCTATTGTGCAGTTTGCAGTCATGGCTTTGACATCGTGCTGAGTAGAATAGCTTCTGGCTAACTCTAGAGATAAGCCATCGTTTATGTATGCACCCTCTAACATTTTTGTCATCTGCTCAACCTCTTGTGTGTATTGGTTAGCAGTTTTGTTGCGTTGCTGTAAGTTCATCAGTTTTGCTGATAACACCTGTACAGTTTCGCCATTTACATTGGTTCTTAATTTCAAAATGATTTCAGATATAGATGTTTCATTTTCTAGTAAATTTCTAGCGACACCTTTTAGCCTTGATTTTATTATCGATATTGCTAATTCTTCGTGTTCGCCTTTTATCAAATTCAATATTTGTAGTGCATCTACAAAACTTTGCAAATTTTCAGCTTTACCGTCAAAAGCTGGTATAAGCTTAGTTGCCGTATTTATGAATTCAATATTTGTTTGTGCCATTTTGATATTGTTATCTGAAGAAGTATCAGAATCTGTAAAATTATTTTGATCTGGCATCAAAACAGCGGGAATAGTAAGGTTATTTAAATCCTGTTCTTCGATCTTAACATCTGTGTTTAGTTCTTCTTTGGTCAGTGTTACTTTCTTCTGTTGATTGTGGTTTTTCAATCGATAAAGAAGTGTTAAGTATGGTTGGTACCAAAATATCTAAATTGTACTTTAATTTAATAGATATTAAATTAGATCGTAGTCTGATCAAAAATTTTGATACTTGAGACCAATGATTCTGATTTAATGTCTCTCTCTGGCCATGTATTAGTATGCGTGCTTCATTAAAGCAGTTTACTAATATTTCTACATGTTTTTTAACTGTAGTTTTTTGAATCGGCCTGTTTTGTGTGAGTGACTTATATGATTTATCAAAGTCAACTTTTATGTCATTTAGCTCTTTGTATAAATCATTCCATTCCATTATTTGCGAACATGAAATGATTCTCTACTTTATTTATTTCTTTAATTGTCCTCAGTTTAGCCATACTTAGTGTAAAAAAATTTTTTTTTTTTATATTAGCAATTTCATATATATTTGTAATTTATTTTTATTTTATTTAGTTTTCTTTGTTACCATCTTAAATATATTGCGCTTTCTTTTTGTTATTTTATATATTTATATTTTGTCCAAGTCATTTGCTTGGCTCATATATTTTTTCTTTATACATTTGTTGTGTAATTTGTATAATTTGTAAATACAATTTGCGCTCATTATTACTACAATTATTATCAATAATATCTTAATCAATTGTAAATCTATATTATTTGATTCTACTTTATTTATTACATTTGCTGTAGAGTCTACAGATTTTAAATCTACTAAGCCCATTTTTGTCGTTTTGGTATGTATATTGTCAAATTGTTGTATATTACATAAATTTTCAACAGATTTACTTATTCTGTTGTTGTTAATTAATAAAGTTTTACAGGTTTCTACCTATTTGTTCGTATAGCGTTGCAGGCTATACTTCTAATCGGGCAGAAATGTTTCCGCTCAATTTTGACAATTATATATTATGTTTAATTTTAATGCAGCGCAGTGCATTTTTAAATTTAGAAAAAAAAAAGTTTGTTAGTGGGCGTTCTTGGTAACGCTGTCGGTCCCTAGTTTGTTGCTGCTGCTGCTGTCTTTCGTTGCTGCTGCTGTTTTTTGTTGCTGCTGCTGCTGTCTTTTTGTTGCTGCTGCTGTTGTCGTTGTTGCTGTTGCTGTTTTCGTTGTTGCTGCTGCTGTTGTCCGGGGCCTATGAGCTCAGGCGTCGCCGGTGCTGGTCATCGCACAGGCTGTATTGTTGCTGCATGTGCCAATGCAGTATGGGCTCCAGACTCCCTCGCAGTCCTTGGGTATTGGCTTTTTCTTCAGACTTTTGCTGCGTTTGTCGCTGTTGCTCATGATGTTGTCCTTTTAGCTGTGCCATGTAATGCATCCGAATCGGAGCTGCTATTGTAGGCAGCTTTGTTTTTTGAATTTTTTTTTTTTTTTTCATTTTGCAAAACAGGACACACTTAAATTTTGACGAGGACAGCGACAACTGTCACGGTCGCCATGTAATAATTAAACGGTTCGTTTTCATGGTTTTGTATTTTTTATTAAGAGGCAGCAGTGTTGCCGCTTCCAATGCTCGATTGTATCTGACCTTAAACATTCTACTTAGGTTCTAAATAAGCCTAAGTCTCGTTGCCGCGATACATAGGGTTTTGGGCAGCAGAGAGAGAGAGAGTTATGTATATTTTTTATATATTATATATGTATATGTTATATGTGTATTTATGCTCTCTTGAACTTGGGCGATTGTGCATATGCATACACTTGAGTTCTGTCAAGTGGTCGGCGCGTCTCATCAGAATGCTGACACTTACATATTCTGGGAGAGCGACGACCGACCCATATTTCGGCCACGGGTTAAAGACCGGGTTTCTGTTTACATAAACACAGCAACAAAGTGTTACAGTGTGTACTCTTTAAGTACTCTAGTTACAATGGATATTCAATATGTATGCATACTACAATGTATTAAGAGAGGTATCGAATTATTTTTCTCGGAAGCTAGATCTGAAGCTAATTTTCGTTTCAGTCGCTGTCCTGCATCGACATAGCTTAAGGTTTTCCGACCAGCTCTATGCTGCTTCTTACTTTTATTAGGTAATATTATTTTAAGGCTTAGACGCCAGCCAGTTCGAGTCCTTTGTTTTAAATCGCTCCATTAATCTATTACATTTTGTCAGTTTCAATTTAACAAACTTAACAAAGTTCTTGAATTTTTGTTTAAGTGAAAAGCTGCTCGTCCGAAATATTTTCTACATTTAAAGTTTCCAAAACATAGTTAAGAATTGAGATTTCTTGGCGATTGTTGATGCTCCAAACTGTGAGCAATTCGGAATTGCCGAACTCATATTCAACTGCAACATGCCATTTTTCGCGAAAAGGGACAAAAACGATTTAGATTTAGATTTAGTAAAGTTTGGTTAACAAAGTGTATATTCAACATTTTGTCACCTTTTGTTACTTTTTTAGTTAAGTTCCACGAAACACAAATACAGTTTTTTGTTATGGCCTAAAAATGCAAATAACAACACATTGGACAATTGCACGATAACTCACATGTACTACAAAACGTATATTTACATATTATAAGTGTATAAGTAATAAGCGTATTCCTCAAAATTATATAAAAATTATTTTTACGCTATCTGGAGTGTGCTTAATAAGAAAATCAAATAGCTATGGGTAAAGAGTCTGATTTTTGTTGAAAATGTCATCTTTAGCAATGCGATATGTATCGATAAGTACGTGTACCATATCTATGTCATAGGTACCATAGTCACAAATAAACCATTATTGTGAAAGGTTTTTTACAGGCGCGGTTTTTTATCTTTCAATTTAAATATAACTTCCGTCCATTTTAGGTAGAAAAATGTTTTCTATCCAACAAAGGTTATGGGCCCAGGCGCGGATGTTTAATTGAAATATAAAGTGTTTGTTTTTAGTTACGAACTAGTAACATCGGTGTGACTCAGGAACTAATTGATAATAGCTATGAGCGGAATTTATCAAATAGAAAAGTTGGTTGAAGGAAATTATGAAACCTGGCGCGTTCAAATGCGGTGTGTGTTGGTGCACCAGGAGCTGTGGAGTGTAGCATTAGGTGTATTGCTACCAACGGATACTCCTGAGAACGTGAATTGGCAGGCCAAAGATGAGAAGGCGCTGTCAGTGATCACGTTAAGTGTGAAACCTTCACAATTCGGCTATTTGAAGGATTGCAACACGTCGTCCGAGGCATGGAATCAGCTAAGAGATGTCCATCAGCCGAGTGGACCAACACGTAAAGTTCAGCTCTACAAGAAATTGCTTTTCAAGCGCATGGAGCAAGGGCAAAGCATTTCGAGTTATATAAATGAATTCGTTGGAATTCTGGATAGCCTCGGGACAGTAGGAATTGAGCTATGCGACGAATTGCGCACAATTATTTTGCTGTCGAGTCTTCCAGAAAGTTACGAAAATTTCGTTGTGGCCATAGAGACGTGCGACAGTCTGCCGCCCTTCAACGCTCTGTGCATCAAAGTGAGGGAAGAGAGCCAGCGGAGGGAGAACGCAGAAGAAAAGAACGAATGCGTAAAAGCATTTTGTGCAATACACAAGCCAGCCGCGCAGAGAGCGAAAAAGCAGGGAAACAAAAATATGATGTTTCAAGTGTGGCGAGCGCGGGCATATGAAGGCTGAGTGTAAGAAAGAGAGCGCTAATGAGAAAAAGGCGAACAGAAGAGAGAACAAGCAGTGCAGTTTATTAAATGCGTTGAGCGCAGATCATTTGAAAAAGAGTATGTGGTGTTTGGATAGTGGCGCAACAAGCCATATGTGTTGTGATAAAAAGTTATTCACAAAGTTTGTTAAACAAACTGGTTTACTCTGGCTGACTCTGGTTTCCTGAAAGCAGAAGGAAAAGGAGAAGTAAAGCTGGAGACAGAATTATGCACGTTGCTGTTAAAAGATGTTCTCTATGTGCCGAAAATGAGCGGAAACTTTTTCTCAGTGAGCAGCGCTGTGAAACATAATTGCTTTATAACTTTTGGGACAGAGTATGCAAAAGTAATGCAAAAAGGTTTTTGCATGGTAAAAGCAAACAAGGTGGAAGACTTGTATATGTTTCAAGGAAAGCAAAATAGCTGCTATGCTGCAGCTAAGATGGATGGTGTGCTGTGGCATAAACGGTATGGCCATTTGAATGTCAACAGCTTGAAAGACCTGATCATGAAAGGAATGCTGCGTGGTATTGAAAACATGGTTTTCAAGGAGAACATGAATTGTAAAATTTGCATGCTAAGCAAAATTCATGTGCAGCCATTTCCTGACGCAACTGCCAATAGAGCGCGAGGCATATTGCAGTTGGTTCATACTGATGTGTGCGGGCCTTTTAGCACACAGTCTTTAGTTGGATCGAGGAGGAAGGATGAAGTCTTCAAGATGTTCGTCGAGTTCAAAACATTAGTTGAACGGCAAACAGGAAAGTGTCTCAAATGTATCCGGAGCGACAGTGGAGGTGAATTCGTCAATAAGCCGTTTGACGAATACCTGAAGAGTCAAGGGATCAAGAGGCAGCTGACAGTAGCATACACTCCTCAGCAAAATGGCGTGGCTGAGAGGGCAAACCGCACTCTGGTAGAGATGTCAAGGTGTATGTTGCTGCAATCAGGATTGGGCGAATCTTTGTGGGCTGAAGCAGTCAACGCAGCCGTATACGTAGGGAATCGATCGCCAACCAGTGCTTTAGGCAGTATGACGCCTATGGAAGCGTGGACTGGTAAGAAACCTTTTGTTGGCCATCTTAAAGTTTTTGGTTCAATTGCAGTAGCTTTGGACAAGGGTCCAAGGAAGAGCAAACTGCAAGCAAAGGGCAAAGAGTACCCCATAATTGGGTATTCGGTAGCAAGCAAAGGCTATCGTTTGTACGACCCAGTATCTCGTCATGTGATTGAGAGGCGAGATGTTCTTTTCAATGAGGACGGAGATGACAACTATTCATCTGTAACTGAGCTGCCAACATCTAAAGTTACCATGCAGCCTGGTAACGAGAGTGATGGCTCTGGCAGCAGTGATCAGGACAGCAGCGAGGGATGCAGCAGCGATCGGGACAGCAGCGAGGGACGCAGCAGCGATCGGGAACAGCAGCGAGGGACGCAGCAGCAATCGGGACAGCAGCGTTGGAGGCAGCAGCGATCGGGATAGCAGCGTTAGAGGCAGCAGCGATCGGGCAGCAGCGAGAGACGCAGAAGCGAGAGGCGCAGCAGCAAGGGACGCAGCAGCAACAGAGGTAGCAAGAACAAAGGAAGCGAGGACGCAACTGTGAAAGTTGAGCATGACACAGTTCCCCGCATTGGTCCAGGCAGACCAAGGCTGATTCGAACTGGCCAGGCCAGGCCGGCCTCGAAAGCAGCACAACGTTCTTGGCGCTCTGGTTGCTACCAACGTGAAGGTGCCATCATCCTATGAGGAGGCGTTGAGGAGTGTTCATGCATCAGATTGGTGTGATGCGATGAAACGGGAATATGACGCACTAATGGCGAACCAGACATGGCAGTTAGCAGACTTGCCGGAAGAACAGCGGGCTGTAGGATGCAAATGGGTATACAGCCTGAAACGTGACAAAGATGATGGACAAGTTGAACGATTCAAGGCACAATTGGTGGCAAAAGGTTGCTCCCAGCGGTATGGCATTAACTGAGTGCACAGGAGTTGGCCAGGAATACGGTTCATCATTCCTGGACTAAGCATATTGATATAAGATATCATTTTGTTCGTCAAGTAGTAGACGAAGGTCAAATTAACTTAAAGTATGCTTGTACAACAGACATGATTGCAGATATCATAACTAAGAATCTTTGTAAGAACAAGCATGTTAAATTTACTGAAATGTTAAGTTTAAAATGAATTATGTTAATTTGAATTTGTAACCATGATCGCATTGAGGAAGGGTGTTGAAAATGTCATCTTTAGCAATGCGATATGTATCGATAAGTACGTTTACCATATCTATGTCATAGGTACCATATCTAAGTTAGTCACAAATAAACCATTGTTGTGAAAGCACACAGGCGCGGTTTTTTATCTTTCAATTTAAATATAACTTCCGTCCATTTTGGGTAGAAAAATGTTTTCTATCCAACAATTTTTTGGCATAAATGCAATTTTTTTTTATCTTAAATTGAAAAAAAAAAAAAAAAAGAAAAAAAAATATTTTGTTTTTCTTTTTCTAATTGCAACATTTATTTGATTTTTTACTAATTCAAGTTTGTATCTCCAACAGCTAAAGAAGTCAACATATACGCACAATACGCACACTCACATTGAGATCACCATCTAACATTTATTCAGAGTAAGTGAGACGTTGACCTCCGTACTTGGCTATTTGAAAAAAAAAAACAAAAACAAGGAAGAACGTTGCCTTAGGGCGAAACCTAATGCATGATACTCGTTTCCCATAGGGGCATCTGGTATATTAAATTTAATATTTTATCTCAAATTTTGCATTTATGTAGATTCATGTGAATTTTATGCAATTTCAATTTTTGCAAATTAAACCATGTTAATGAGTTAGCATTTTTATAAAATGTAAAAAATTCAATAGAATCATATGCTGAAAGTTTCATCAAGTTCCGTTAAGTCTGTCGCAATCTATTAAACAAAACGTTTGACCAATTATGACACGCACGTGTTAAGCAGCGACAGCAAAATACATTTACATTTACACATACATTGAAACGTTCAAGCGTGTTTGCTTATGCATGGGCACAATGCCATTCATTCTAGCATATTCTTCAACCAAAATTGTTATTGAGTTGTGTTTGCATTTTCAGCCGCTTCTTTAGTTTTGTATTTGTCAAATATCGCCATACGCCATACGCATACATTCAAAACGACCACCGTTTTTGTATGTACACAAAATACATACGTTCATATATGCGCGCATTTCAGCTTTTTCTAAGAATCACAATTGCGATTGATTTATGTTTATATTGTGTTTGCATTAACAGCAACTTCTATAGTTTTGTATTTGTCAAATAAATTCAATAGGTATTTTGCATTTTGCATTTCGATAGCTTTTTTTTAACAACTATTTTGCATTTACATTCAGATGGGTTTTTTTTTTATTATTTTGCATTTTCAAAATGCAAAATGGTTCAAATTTTTTAAATTTTTATTTTTATTTTGTTTATCGAAATCATCCCTGATCGCGAATATGTGGCGGTCGGGTAATGGGGTAATCGATTACAAGGAAGCGTCACTTACAAATACATACAGACACAAAGCAAATAAAATCTAAAATTCACAGCTTAATCAATAATCAATCAGTGTTCAGGCACGAACATAGAATACATAAATATGTAACCCTACCTGCTACACACTCAACGACTAGCACATGTGTGGAATTTAAGAATAGCAGGATGAACTCTGATCGTGACCCCCAGCGATAGGTTAAGAATAAATAATAGACGAACGCTGAGCCCTACAACCTCAGCGATAGTATAAGAATACAATAGACCAATACTGAGCCTTACACACTCAGCAATAGACACATTAGATTTAAGGGTTGAAATTATGCATGAGGCTGGGTATATATACTCAGCCTCAGAAGAATAAAAGTCAGTACAGAACTAAACCCCAACATAGTCAAGTGTATTCATTCATGGTCCTTCGAGCCGGATGGAAATCAACACAGTCAAGTACTGCGTGCTTCCAGCTGAGTGATTACTGTATTCGATCCCGGTCATAAAAGCCGAAACCACAAATTTACTAAATGTTTGTGGAAAGTGCTTAAAAAATATCTTTGGCTTACCAACCCACGCTGTGAGTAGAGGCACAGCACGATCAACCTGGTGATCAAAACAAAAAAACCTCCAACGGGTCAAGCCAAAGAATAAAGAGATACTGTTAACAAAAACTCTAGAGAAACAATCAGAGATATATGACAGCATCCTGCAGGCCATAGCTTAAAAGGAGGAGTTTGCAGTTGTGGATAAGTTGGCAGCAGAATTCACTGCCAATCATTCACTGCTGAAGAAAATCGGTGTCATCAACCATCAATATTTTACAGAGAAAATATATGATTGGATTATGGAATCAATCAGGAGCTACAAGAAGGCCCTGATGAAGGTCGAAGTTGCCGACCACACTATGGACACCGACAAACCATCTACAAGCAAAAATTGGCAAATACGACCGGAAACATCCAGGCAAGAAAATACTCAAGAGGAAATAATATTTTCACACAGAAGTATGAGCCTAAAGGATGAGTGGATTAAGCTTGTTGACGAAGAACGTCTAAAAGTAAGGCAGTACGTCCATGAAGTGTATGTCTACCTAAACTCAAGCAACCAGGAAGAAATCTTTGAAAATAAATATAAGCTAAACTTCCGATTGAACGAAGTCCAGATACTGTTCACGGGCTTACAGGCAAGATATGGAAATTCTGCCTACGACAGCGACGATATAGAAGAACTGGAATTCCTCGTCGACGGGCTGTCAGATAAACTTAACAAAAGAGTAAGTGACTTGCAGAACATAGAAGAAGACCTTCCGCTGTACGAAGATCCAAAGCCCCAGAAACCAAAACTTCCTCATTTCTATGGAAATCCAAAAAAATGGCCAGCGTTCTTCGAGATATTCTCGAACATGATTCACAAGAGGAAGGATATCAGCGACAAAAGAAAGTTGATATACCTAAAAATGTGTATCAGGGGAGACGCAACAGTGGTCATAAGCCATTTCTCAATTGAAGTTGGCAACTACAATGCAGCGTGGGACTATTTGTGCAAGCGCTATGCAAAAAGGTGCCAACTATTGGATATCTCCATTAACCAGCCAATGAACAAGGAACTGAAAACCAATTTTGAAGGCAGTATCCGCAAGTTCGAGAGCACCTCCGTTAATAGGGACACCGTCATCGCTGATCAGAAGCTATCAAGCCATAAAACCGCCGCTAAAAAAGAAAATAGTGGTCTGGAACCAGTGCCAGAAAAACGGAACAGCGAGTGGCATTTCATCCCGCCGGCAAGCCCTCACATGGGAGGATTAGGAGAAGATAAATGGTCAGTGGGAAATATATCAAAAAAGGATCAACCGCAAGAGCAGGAGGACATGGAAGATGGGGACGAGAGTGTAATTGCTGTCACATCTTCGATACCGACATCAAAAGATCGACCGCAAGAGCAGGAGGACATGGAAGATGGGGACGAGAGTGTAATTGCTGTCACATCTTCGATACCGACATCAAAAGATATCCAATTGGAAGATCAGTCGATTGACGATACTTCCATTGATAGCAGCCCGAAGGATGTCTAAAACACTTCTGCCGAAACTACAACTGCAACTAGAAGTACAGCTGGAGATAAAAATAATGATATCGTCTCGAATTCTGTAATCTCCGCTTCAGCTACAATCCCAGCAAAACAATTGAAACAACAAATTGCTTCGGAAACCACTAAGGCTGCAAATATATTAACGACAATTAAATCGGCGGTCGAAAACTTCATTGAGAGCAGCAACAACACCATTTCAAAGGAAAATATCGTATCCACTACAAGCGATTCGGTTGCATCCCAAAGGCAATCATTATCAATAGCTGCTCTACGGCAGCATAATCTACAAAAAGTGGATGACCCTAATTTGGAGGCCTTGACATCAACAGCAATGATGCAAGCGGCCTCCGCCTCAGCACACTCAACAATTGACGACATCTACAAAGGGTGTACACATTTTAAAGAGAACCGACTTCACTTGGAATGGGAACCGCCACCAGCGCAGAAGACCAAGGAAGCAGCTGAGTACTCGAAGATCTGGCCTTCCACACTATGAACGGACACATTTCTTTAGGCTTAGTAATAATTATAATAGTTATTTGTGTCATGTATATGATTAAGAGGAGAAACCAGAGACAACAATTGCTGTCGGTCGCATTTTCTGGCGCCCCGCAGAATGTTCAGGCACGAACATAGAATACATAAATATGTAACCCTACCTGCTACACACTCAACGACTAGCACATGTGTGGAATTTAAGAATAGCAGGATGAACTCTGATCGTGACCCCCAGCGATAGGTTAAGAATAAATAATAGACGAACGCTGAGCCCTACAACCTCAGCGATAGTATAAGAATACAATAGACCAATGCTGAGCCTTACACACTCAGCAATAGACACATTAGATTTAAGGGTTGAAATTATGCATGAGGCTGGGTATATATACTCAGCCTCAGAAGAATAAAAGTCAGTACAGAACTAAACCCCAACATAGTCAAGTGTATTCATTCACAAAGTGTTTAATTTCAACGTTTTCGTTAATAGCAAACAGTGCTAAAAGTGAACTGTTTAAGCTTTTGTTCATTTACGCTCACGCTTTGACTTGTCTGCACAGACACAATTGTGTTACAATTTGTATACATACATGTACATACATATATGTATGTATACATACACATGTATATTATACAAAATGTAAGTAATCTTTTGTTTCATGTTCTTTTTAACAAAATAACAATTCTCTAAAAACCGTTCTTTTGTTTTTATTAACCAACTTTAGATTTAACCAGTGTTGAACTAAATATTGTGTTGTCTGTCCACGTGTTAGTATTTGTTTTGTGTGTTTCTTGTTATTGTACAAAAAATAGCTAATAATAATATTTTCCAGGGAAGCTCACATACCCTTAATTCTTAAAGAGTGTTTTAAGGATATAAAAATTGATCCTGAAAATAATGTAAATGTTACTGCAGTTTGTAAAAAATGCTCTAAGCCATTGAGGGAAAGTTTACATTCTACAACAAACTTTTCGAATCACTTAAAAGTAAGCAAAGCAATTTTTTTTTTGCATTTAAATTAATTTTATTTTTTTGCAGACGAAAGGACATGTTGATTTGTTGACACAATACGAAAAATTAAAATCTATATCAACCATGAAAAAAAGAAAGCACGACAATGTTGGTGGTGATAGTCCAGCTGTTAAATCATTAAGACAAACTGATTTGGCTGTCTATAAAAACTCTGTTGATTTAGATAGTTTAATTGTAAACTTTGTAGTAAACACCATGTCGCCTATTTCGATTGTAGAACATCCATCGTTTAAAGCTTTGCTTGAAGGAACACAGCAATCAACTGCTCGGCCAAAAATAATGTGCAGGCAGACTTGTAATAAACAAATAACTGCAAAATACTGCAAATATTTTGAAAATACAAAAGAAACTTTGAAAAAATTAGATTTTGTTTGCACCACTGCGGATTTATGGTCCTCAAGAGGAAGCTATCTGGGTGTAACTGTATATTGGATTGAATGCCATACGTTTGAACGTAAAAGCGCGACTCTAGCTAGCAGACGATTCAAGGGAACACACAGCTACGACAAGGTAGCTGAACTAATCGTGGAAATTCATTCGGAGTTTGATTTAAGCCCCAACAAAATATTTAAGACTGTCACCGACAATGGATCCAACATGGTTAAAGCGTTTGCATCGTTCGGACAGCATGAAGACTCCGTTGAAGATCCAGAGTCCATTAAACTTCCACAAGACATTAAAGAAGATAATGACCATAATGACGAGCTCCAACTAATAAAATTTCCTGAGACGTCTGAAGAATTTGAGCAGTGGCAATTTCCAAACCATGAGAGATGTGCTTCTCATACATTGCATTTAATAGTATCACACGATATGGAGAAGGCAAGATCGTTAAATAAGTCATACAAAAAACTTTATGATGCATCTATGGGAAAATGTCAGGCAATTTGGAATTTGAGTTCTAGATCTCCTAAGTCCTGTGAAATATATACCGAAATGACTGGAAAATCTCCTACATCGCCTTGTACAACTCGGTGGAATTCGTATTATAACTCAATTAAAAACCTTTTGTCCGTTAAGGAAAATTTAAATGACACTTTAAAGAAACACGTATTACGGCTGTCTTCTTGCAGAACTGTTTAGAATGCTTCGAATTTTTAATGGTAATACTACTATTGACCTTGAAACGTTAACTTACTTAAAAGATGAAAACAATAGTTTGGAATCTTTAAATCAATTTCCTATCATAAAGACTATATTTCTTAAGTTTAATACTAGTTTACCAAATTCAGCCCCTGTTGAAAGACTTTTTTTCCTATGGTGGAATGATAATGCGGCCACATAGACGCAGCATGAAAGATGATTTATTTGAAAAAATTGTCGTTTTAAAATCAACAAGTTAATATTTAAGTTATTTTTTACAAAGAAAAAAATACTAACTTTTGAATGCAAATTAAGCAAATGAATCATGCTAGAACCATAAAAAATTTTTGTAAAAAAAACCACGATTGTGTTTATAATTTGAAAATACTAATAATAATAAAACCATTTTCAAAATACCTATTTTGCATTTTACATTCGAATACCTTTTTTGAAAACCCATTTTGCATTTCCATTTAAATGGAAAAATTTTAAAACCATTTCCATTTTATATTCGAATGCTTTTTATAAACCATTTTTACCAGCTCTGGCCTACATACATACCTGATGGGTCCTACCGTCAATTTTTTTGTGTGGAATAATTTTGTTCGGAATAAGTCGATATTTGTGTAATCGATATTTGATATTTATATTTTTTGTCATGGTCACACACACAAAAAGAAAATAACATAACTGACCTAGGCTATATGAACAAGTAAGAAAACTCTAGTCGAAGGTGCCCCTGATCCCCTGAGCCCCGTCAGATTTGTATTGCTTAATATGCTATATAGCTTGCATATAACATTAAAAAAAATTAAATTATAATTTTGAAATTGTATTCAACTAGAATGTATGTAAATCAAAAATAAATAAATATTTAAATAAATAAAAAAATCAATAAAAAAAAAAAGAAGAAAAACACACATCACCGCACATGGACTCGAAGCTGCATTTATTTACTACATCATCTCAACTAGCACAACCACTTCATGTTTATAAATTTAAAAAAAAAGAAATTTAAAAAGTTGTCACTGTGTTTCGAACCCGTGACCTTTCGTTTATGCACTTTGCATCTACCCACTACGCCACACCAGTATTGGTTGTTGGTTGTTGGCAAAATGCAATCTAGTACTACAAGGCGATATGTGACTAATTAGTAAAAAGAGCCGGTATCCAAAAAATAAAAAAATAGAAATTGCATAAAATTCACATTAATCTATATGCACAATTTAGCTCTAAAGGTGTGGGAGATATAGTTTTATAACCTGTTTTCGATAAGGTTTAAAATCGATAACAAAACTACAAAAATAGATATCGTTTTTTGGTAACAAACTTGACCTGCGCGTGCTATCCACGGTCCCAACAAAAAACAAGTGAGAAAACTCTAGTCGGAGGTGCCCGACTAGGAGATCCCCTGAGCCCCGTACGATTTGCATTGTTTAATACGCTATATAGCTTGCATATAACCTTAAATTTTCCAAAATTATATTATAATTTTGAAATTGTATTCAACTAGAATGTATGTATATCAAAAATAGATAAATAATAAAATAAATAAACAAATCAACAAAAAAAGAATAAGAAAAACAAACATCACCGCACCTGGACTCGAACCTGCATCTACTTACTACATATGTAACGTTAAAGCGCATCATCTCAGCTAGCACAATCACTTCATGTTTATAAATTAAAAAAAAAAATTTAAAAAGTTATGCTGTTGTCACTGAGTTTCGAACTCGGGACCTTTCGTTCATGCGTTTTGCGTCTACCCACTACGCCACATCAGTATTGCGTTGTTTGTTGGCAAAATGCAAAGTAGTACTACAGGCGATATGTGACAAATACATAACTAAAGAAGCTAAAGAAGCAGATCAATCGCAATTGTGATTCTTAGAATATGCTGAAATGCGCGCATATGAACGCATGAGTATGTGTACATACAAAAACGGTGGTCTGTTTGAATGTATGCGTGTAAAGGGCGATATATGACAAATACAAATACAATTCAAACACAGATTTGGTTGAAGAATATGCTAGAATTGAATTTATTTGTGCACATGCATAAGCAGACGCGCTTGCTCGTTTCAATGTGTGTATGTGAGAATATATGTAAATGTTTTTTGCTGCGCGTCGCAGCTTGCCACGTGCAGCTAAACGTTTTGTTTAATAAATCGGGACTGACTTAACGGAATTTGATGAAACTTTCAGCATATGATTTTAATGAATTTTTTACATTTTATAAAAATGCTAATTTATTCACATGGTTACTCTCCATGAGTAGTGATGGGGTTTGGAATGGGAAGAGGGGGGGGGGGGGGGGGCGGTTAATTAGTAAAAAGAGCCGGTATCCAAAAAATAAAAAAATAGAAATTGCATAAAATTCACATGAATCTATATGCAAAATTTGGGTCTAGCTCTAAAGGTGTGGGAGATATAATTTTATAACCTGTATTCGATAAGGTTTAAAATCGATAACAAAACAACAAAAATATATATCGTTTTTTGGTAACAAACTTGATCTGCGCGTGCTATCCACGGACGCACCAAAAAAAATTCAAGTCTCTAGCTTGTCTAGGTGATTCAATCGACGCGTTCAAACATACGGACGGACGGACGGACGGACGGACGGACAGACGGACAGGGTATAAATATTCAAGTCTCTAGCTTGTCTAGATGCTTCAATCGACGCGTTCAAACATACGGACGAACGGACGGACGGACAGACAGACGGACAGGGCTAAATCGACTCAGCTCGTCGCTCTGATCAAGAATATATATACTTTGTGGGGTCTGATACGCCTCCTTCTGCCTGTTACATACATTTAACAAAACCATTATACCCTGATTTCCCATTTTCAATGGGCTCAGGGTATAAAAATTATAATTTTAGCAGATAAATTATTTGCAGAACTTCAACATTCAATCGAATTACATATATTTCTCAGAAATGCCGTTTGTCGTCTTAACAATTCTTATTAAGCTTATTTATATTGGTGGCACAGGCATATGAATTTTGCAGCTGGGCGTTACAAATTTTGATGCCAATTTGCCACGCCCCCAGTAGGCGTAGACATATCATATTTGGCAAGTTCCTAGGAGTCGAGGGTAACGTAACTGTAAAGTTTGGATGCTTACACTCCAAAAATGTGAAAGTTACAGGGTATTTTTTCGATATACCACGCCTTCAAAGGGGCGAAAGATTTATTTTTGGGGAATCAATAGAGGAGGCCCCCAGTAACACAAACAATCAATTTTGAAGCGTCTAGCTCTAAAACTGTAGGAGCTATAAGCTTTTTGCGATTTGCCACGCCCCCTGAAGGCGTAGGTATGTCCGCCATATCTTTTTGATCTTGGGTTGCTTATCCGAGTATATATATCAAATTTCAAGTCTCTAGCATCAATAGTGCTCAAACTATAGCTAAATTTGTAAAATCACTCTATATTCAGATCCGATTTTCCACGCCCCTAGACAACAGAGTTTTTATGAATCTTTATAGAATTGTACCGTTAAGTTACGTGCCAAATTTCAGCATTCTAGCTTTAAAACTGTAGAAGTTGCAGTTTTCCCGATTTTCCATGCCCCAATGAGTGTAGATATATCCGCCATATCTTTTTGAACTTGGGTGGTCAACGCAAGTATACATTCCAAATTTCAACTCTCTAGCTCTTCAACTAATATGATTTCTTGACTGTGGGCGCAACCATTTTCCGATTTGCCACGCCCCTAGTGGGCGTATCGGGAAAATATATATATACCAAAATATATATATGTATATATATACATAAAATTACTGTTCAGAAGGAAAAATTGAAAGAGGCACTTGCTAAAGTCAACTCTCTGGAGAACGTGCTCGCTGCGGAGCGGGAGGCTCGCAATCCAACGGTAGCAGAACCGAGGCCTTTAGCTCGTCCACGCAAAATTTTCGATTTAGCAGAATGCAATAAAATACCCGAATGTGTGAAAGATTGGAAGGTTTTTGAAGCAAACGTCTCCGAGTTTGAGTCTTCGGGCTAACAGAAAAGTGGTTGATAGCATCTTGACCGATTACGAGTTAATTAGAGACAAACCTCAGTATAGGGCGATAATAACGTACATCAAGCAGAAAGTAAGGGGCCCTGCAGACATAGCCCTTACCCTTACTTTTTGGTGTACAGGATGACGACTGGCCAGCAATGAAACGCTTCTTGGCCTTGGTACGTTAGAATTCCAGTTTGGAAAGTCGTTTCAAGGCATGACAAGTGTCGATGTTTTTTTTTTAATAGTGTTGTAAATATCTGCAGCTAATGATTCTTATAATATTTCCTAATTAAGAAATAAGTCTTGTTGAGGAACCATTTGTCATTATTTAGCACATTTTTATTATTTAGCATATTTTTTTGATATTTTTTGTATATATGCAACCTTAATTGTTATCGGCGAATGAACAGCTGTATCCAGATCAATTATCGGTTAAGTCGATACAATTATTTTAGTATTGAGTAAGCAAACGAACGGACAAGTTGAGTGTAACAGCAATTGGCTGATATAGTTCAATAAAATAAAGATATGTTTAATTATTCATCATAAAATTTGGTCCTTCGAGCCGGAGCCGTTGGGCATTGCTACAGAATACTCACTTTGGATATTGGAAAACAGCGCGCACTATTGGAAAAGTGGCGTGTTTTGTCTTGTCGTGTTTTTGCTGCTGGCGACGCAGCATTTGCATATTCTTCGAATTACGTATTGATATTTGGCATCATACGTAATAAACGGCGCGCACTATTGGAAAAGTGCGTGTTTTGTCTTGTCGTGTTTTTTGCTGCTGGCGACGCAGCATTTGCACATTCTTGGAATTACGTACTGATATTTGGCATCATACGTAATTACCAGTACGCACTATTGGAAAAGTGCTACTGGGTACTTTGGATAACAACTTGAATTGACTGCGGGCAACGCAGCAAGCTGCAATGGAAAATCTACGTACTTTATTGAGAGCCAGAAGTAGATTGAAGGCAACGATTACGCGCATTTCTGGATACGCGGAACATCCGCCTGATGGCTGCACATTCTACGATATTGATGCCAAATTGGTCAAGCTGGTTCAGGTTTGGAAGGAGTTTGTCAATCGTGGCGATGAACTTTATAAATATGAAGATGTGCAGGGATATGTGGATCCAGCAAGTGACAACGATGCATACGAGGAGCGCGTTGATCGAGCTTATGCCCTTCTTAAGGCACTACGCGCTGAGCACGAACCCCGCAAACTGAAGGAGGCCAATACTACATCTAATGTGCTCGGGGAAAGGGATGAATCGACCATCCAATGTATTTTGCAACAAATGCAGCAACAATCCCAGAAGCATAGGGAGGCTATGGATCGCATAATGCAACGACTGCTACCGCAGCAGGTTGATAACGAGTCATCGTCAGGCTCACAGCAAGTCGCAGGACCATCAACGAAGGATTGGGAACTGCCGCGAATTCATATCGCACCATTTGATGGAGACTATAAGGAAGGGCACGCGTGTAAGGATCTATTTGACAGTGCCGCAACTCAGACAAGCAGCAAGCCTAGACAGGACAGAGGTACCAGGAACACGCATGCGCTACTCGCTACTTCAAAGCGCTGTGCTAAGTGCAACAAGGAACACGCATTGATGACATGTACACAGTTCTTGGACCTATCTATTCAGCAACGATATGCCATTGTAATGTCCAAACACATATGTTTTAATTGTTTGAGACTTGGTCATGGAGTGAGCACTTGTACATCGAAGTCATCCTGTAAGTATTGCAAGCGCCGACATCACTCACTTTTGCATTTCGATCAAAGCAGCACTAGAGACAAGGGTGAGCCACAGCAGCACCAGAAGGATGAGTCAAATGAGGCACCAGGTGCTAGCACAGTAGTAGCCCTGACGAACGCCATGAACATTGCGAAATGTGGCAAGGGTGCCAATATGAGAAGTACACTGCCAACGGCGCAGGTGTATGTGCGCAATTCTCGAGGACAAGACGTTGTTTGCCGCATATTACTTGACTGCGGCTCGGAGTTGTCCTACGTTTCGGAACGCTGCATCCAGACATTGGGTCTGGCCCGTTCACACTCTCGCATTTCCATATCTGGAATCTCATCAATCAAGGCAGAAACGACAAGAGGGCTCTGTTCACTACACATCAAGTCGCGAGTGTCAGATGCATCGCTTGAGGTCAAGGCGCACGTGCTTGGAAACAGTACTTCGACACTGATGAGAGAAACTATAGACGCAGCAGACCTCTCTATATTTAGCGGCCACACCCTAGCAGATGCCGCATTCAATACCAACGCATCAATCGACATTCTGATTGGTAACGATCACATTTGGACGGTTCTTACTGGAGATAAGTTGCGTAATGCCCAGGGCAGCACAATCGCAGTCGATTCCATATTTGGATGGATCATCACAACAGTGGGAGGAGCAACTACAACTACAACTACGTCACTCTTAGCTACCATGGACAACGCATTGTTGCAACGGTTTTGGGAACTGGAGGAAGTTCCATCGTTCACGTCTGCAAATACAGAAGATGATGTAGTGGAGACTCATTTCGCCCAAACACACTCCCGTAATGCTGAAGGGAGATACATAGTCGAGCTACCGTTCAAGCAGGACAACCCAGAGTTCGCAGACACCTTTCATGGAGCCAAGTCTCGCTTCTTGGCAGTTGAACGTCGTTTAATGAAGGATGCAGCTTTGCGATCAAGGTATGTACAATTCATGAGGGAGTACATACAACTGGACCAAATGAAGGAGGTGGATGTAGAAGAAGCCGCCACTCCGAAGAAGGTTTTCTACATGCCGCACCATCCGGTGCTAGGTGCAAAGCTGCGTGTGGTATTTGATGGCTCATATCAAGACCAAGATGGCCGGTCTCTTAACGATGCTCTTCATATTGGACCATGTATACAACGCAATCTGTTCAGCGTATGCATGAGGTTTCGAATGCACAAGTTTGTATTTTTGGCTGATATTGCAAAGATATTTAGACAGATTCTGGTTGGAGCTAAACATCAGGATTTCCAACGAATATTATGGAAAGAAGATCCGTCAGCACCATTGCAGCACTTCAGACTCTGCACAGTTACATGCGGGACTGCGTCTGCGCCATTCCTGGCAGTCCGGGTATTAGAGCAACTCGTCAAGGACCACGAGCATGAGTTTCCTAGAGCAGCCAAGATATTGCTCGAGGATTTCTACGTGGATGATGTATTAACAAGAGCCATGACAGAGGAAGAACTGAATGGCATTCAAACTGAGTTAGTTGTACAATTGGAATTGGGAAAATGGATCTCAAATAGCACACGATTGAGCACCGTGCAAGGTGATAGAGTCAACAGGTCAGCAACAACAGCAAAGGTACTTGGACGGCCCTGGGATCCTGGAGAAGACAACCTTGCATATCCCTTGAAAACATTGTACTCATCAAGGATTCGAATACGCCTCCAGCAACATGGAATCTAGGACGCGTAATCGAGGTGTACTCAAGAGAGGATGGATTAGTACGGGCAGTTAAGCTCAAGGTCGTTTCTGGAGAGATTATACGACCCATCACGAAGATTGCAGCCTTACCACATTCTGAAACAGAGTTTCAGGGGGGGCCGGGATGTTGAGGAACCATTTGTCATTATTTAGCACATTTTTATTATTTAGCATATTTTTTTGATATTTTTAGTATATATGCAACCTTAATTGTTATCGGCGAATGAACAGCTGTATCCAGATCAATTATCGGTTAAGTCGATACAATTATGTTATTATTGAGTAAGCAAACGAACGGACAAGTTGAGTGTAACAGCAATTGGCTGATATAGTTCAAATAAAATAAAGATATGTTTAATTATTCATCAAGTCTTTTATGTTTGATTATTAATATTTCTTTCCAAGTAAACAGTTTTGACTAATGGTATACTTTGATAGTTGAATCGGGGTATTCCAACACGCCCCCCTCAAAGATAACATTAGTCATTAATATTATATTAAAAATAAAAACATTCTCTTTAAACTTATTCTAATGTGGTTGGTGTGCTTTCTGGGGTATGTTACGTGATCCAGCATTCGCTGCAAGGATGTTAGGAAAACCTCATCAGATAGTACATAAACTTAAAATATGTTAGATTAAATTCATAAGCTAATCTTAAGATTTCAAAATTCTTCGGTTATATCAAAACTTAAGTATGTAAGCAATTATTCAATTAAAGCTTTACGTTACAAATCTCATTGGGTAGAACCAAAATAAAAATATTATTCAGCATATGTAGACATCAATAATTTTGTTGTAGTCCTAGCTTGCTTCGCAGCTCTGTAAATCTTCCGGTAGACAACGGCTTTGTGAAGACATCAGCAAGTTGCTTTTCTGTGGAAATGTACTCAAGACGAATTTCATTTTCTCTACCTGTTCTCTAGCAAAATGATATTTAATATCAATATGCTTCGCTCGTTTATGACATGATGGGTTATTTGCTATGCTAATACAGCCCTGATTGTTTCATAAATTGTGATAGGCTTTTCTAACATTATGTTAACACTACTTAAAAGAGATTTTAGCCATAAGGCTTCCCATACTGCTTCAAATAGTGCCATATATTCCGCTTCAGTTGACGATGCTGCTACTGAATTCTGTTTCTTCGTATTCCAACAAATTAAATTTTAATCAAACATTTCAAATAAGAAGCCTGTTGTATTTTTCTCTCAATTTCGTCACTACCCCAGTCGGAGTCTACATAGCCAACTAATGTATTTTCGATAGATGCATTCTTTTTAAAAATTAATTTAAGTTCAATAGTTCCCTTCAAATATCTAAGAACCATTTTTAAGCATTGCCATAACTCACCATTATTTTTGCTGTTGTATCGACTTAAAATATTAATAGCTGCAGACAGATCTGGACGTGTACAAAGCATTATGTACATTAAACAACGCTACGACATGGCGCTTTACAATCCTCATCTGAATTGAGCAACTCATAGCTTAATTTAATTGGTAAGGGAGTACTGACTGACTTACAATTTTCCATATTAAATTTACATAAAATTCTTTTTACATATATTCTGTTTTCTGACAATTCTATTCGTATTCCTATAAAATGTCGTATCTCATTTAAGTCAGTCATTCTGAATTTTTCATTTAAAAATCCTTTAAATTTAATCATTTCTTATTAAGCTTATTTATATAGGTGGCACAGGCATATGAATTTTGCAGCTGGGCGTTAAAAATTTTGTTGCCAATTTGCCACGCCCCCATTAGGCGTAGACATATCATATTTGGCAAGTTCCTAGGAGTCGAGGGTAACGTAACTGTCAAGTTTGGATGCTTACACTCCAAAAATGTGAAAGTTACAGGCTATTTTTTCGATATACCTCGCCCCTAAAGGGGCGTGGGAGTTATTTTTGGGGAATCAATAGAGGAGGCCCCCAGTAACACAAACATTCAATTTTGAAGCGTCTAGCTCTAAAATTGTAGGAGCTATAAGTTTTTTGCGATTTGCCACGCCCCTGAAGACGTAGGTATGTCCGCCATATCTTTTTGATCTTGGGTTGCGTATCCGAGTATATATATCAAATTTCAAGTCTCTAGCATCAATAGGGCTCAAAATATAGCTGAATTTGTAAAATCACTATATATTCAGATCCGATTTGCCACGCCTCCAGTGGGCGTGGACATCAAATCTTTTTATCAATCTTTATAGAATCGAAGCGTTAAGATACGTGCCAAATTTCAGCATTCTAGCTTTGAAACTGTAGAAGTTACAGTTTTGCCGATTTGCCACGCCCCCAATGGGCGTAGATATATCCGCCATATCTTTTTGAACTTGGGTGATCAACGCAAGTATACATTCCAAATTTCAACTCTCTAGCTCTTCAACTAATATGATTTCTTAACTATGGGCGCAAGCATTTTCCCCTAGTGGGCGTATCGGGAAAATCTTGACACTTTATAATTCGAGGATATACACGAGTATATGTCCAAAATTTCAAGTCTCTAGCTTCAATAGCGTAGAAAAATATTGCTTTCATACGGACAGACGGATAGACGGACGGACAGCAAGACGGACATTGCACAAAACCAATATACTATTTTCCCTTTGGGAAACTAGTATAAAAATTGTATTACTAACACATCGCATATCACCAGCATCTCATTACTTCATTAATATGCTTCGTATTAACGTGAGCTGTACACGTCTTCAAATATGATGGGACTACTACGGACAATGCGAGGAAGACTTGCAACTTCCATGACGACAGAAATCGCCACAATCGTAGTAGTGGTATTCGCCATTATTATAATATGGTGAAGAACCATACGCCAACAAGCACCTGTGACGAACGCCGATGATGCAGCCCATGCCGCACAAGCAGAAGTCACTAAGCCGGTCGACCAGAAGGCCGTCTGATCTACGGGACGCAGATACTTAAGGGGGGAGGAGTTAACACCAGATGATGCGCGGCGCTTCTTTTCCTGCCCTTGCTACCGACCCCGGTGTCTCCGATTCGTTTTGTTGCGTTTGGCAGCAGCGACGCAGGCAGCAAAACTAGAGCAGCCACAAAAAGGCAAAGCAGAGCTTTGCAAGCGGTGGCATCTTGAAAGCAAGAGAGTCAGTTCCCATTGGAGAGCGTAACCGACCGGTGCACTATTTGCACAGCATTACATAACTTAACATTAAAATAAAGATTATAACGTGCAAACTGAATATCCTAATTTCATTATTCCTTTCAATGATAAACACCCAACTATTGTAAGTATTACCTTGGATGTGGCCTCCACAAACATTCAAAATTGGTGACACCACAGTCCTTAACTTAAATAAGCTTAATAAGCTTAATAAGACAAACGGCATTTCTAAGAAATATTAAGAAATATATGTAAATCGATTTAATGTTGAAGTTCTGCAAATAATATATCTGCTAAAATTATCATTTTTCGTATAGCCTAGGTCAGTTATATTATTTTCTTTCTTGTGTGTGTGAACATACCGTCATGCTATATTTTTTTATCGATTACACATAGACTGGTCATTCGGAACAAAATTATTCCACACAAAAAATTGACAATAGCGCCCATACATATGTATGTGTGTATGTATGTAGGCACGAAAAGCAGCGCACAAGAATTGAATTTGCATTTGTTGTGATAATGTACACGTTACTTACACTTACAGTCGCTTGCTTACATGTTCATATGTATATGCATTTATCTGCCCGTTTGCGAAACGTTTGCGAAAGTCTTGCAATATGTTATACTTAATGTATAAGTATAATGTATAAGTAAGAAAGCTGTAGTCGGGGGTGCCCGACTAGGAGATTTGTATGTCAATCAAATATAATTATATAATTTAATAAACAAGATAAAGAAGAAAAAGAAAAGTCACTGCCTCTAGATTTGAACCTACATCTACTACATATGTATTGTTAAAGCACACCATCTCAACTAATTTCAGGCCGTCGCCGTCGCGTCTCGAACTCGGACTTTTTTGCTTACGCGCTCTGCATCTACCTGCTGCGCCACATCAGTTTTGCATTGCCTGTTGGCAAATCCGACACTAGTTCACTACAAGGGCGACTTTTGACAAAGAAAAACAATAGAAGCTGCTGTTAATGCAAACACAGTAAAAACACAAATCAATCGCAAGTGTGATTCTAAGAAATTGCTGAAATGCGCGCATATGAATGTATGTGTACATACAAAATTGGTGGTCTGTTTGAATGTATGCGTGTAAAGGGTGATATTTGACAAATACAAAACTAAAGAAGCGGCTGAAAATGCAAACACAACTCAATAACAATTTTTGTTGAAGAATATGATAGAATGAATGACATTGAATTTATTTGTACCCATGCATAGCACAATAAATGTGTAAAAGTAAATGTTTTTTGCTGTGCGTCGGTACTTAACACGTGCGTATGATAATTGGCCAAACGTTTTTCTTAATAGATTATGACTGACTTAACGAACTTAATGAAACTTCCAGCATATGATTCTATTGAATTTTTTACATTTTATAAAAATGCTAATGGTTGTATTTGCAAAAATTTAAATTGCACAAAATTCACATGAATCTACATAAATGTAAAATTTGAGATATGTCATTTAATTTAATATACCAGATGCCCCTATGGAAAACGAGTATCACGCATTAGGTTTTGGCCTAAGGCAACGTTCTTACTTGTTTTTTTTTTGTTTTTACGTTTTAAATATTTTTTTTATTATATAAATTATGTTTATTCACTGATATATATATATATATATTATATTACAAAAATCAAATATAATTTTTAATAATTACACAATATAATATTAAATAACTACATAATAATATTACATTATTTCTCTAAAAAGGGGAGGTGTAGCATGTTGCATGTAAATAAGCATATGCTTTTTATAGTGTATACAATATGTCAAGTGGTCATATGCTCAATCTCAAAGTTAGAGTATCAAGCGCATTGACCGCCAATCATCATTCTCAAATAAAAAAGACCAATTCACTATGAATTTGGCAACGAACCAAAAAAAAAACGTTTTTTTTTTTCGTTATACTAGCTCTTCAACTAATATGATTTCTTGACTTGGGCGCAAGCATTTTCCGATTTGCCACGCCCCTAGTGGGCATATCGGGAAAATCTTGACACTTTATAATTCACGAGTATATGTTCCAAATTTCAAGTCTCTAGCTTCAATAGCATAGAAAAATATTGCATTCATACTGACAGACGGCCAGACGGCCAGACGGGCGGACAGCAAGATAAACATTGCACAAAACCAATATCATCTCTTTCCGTTTGGGAAACGAGTATAATAAAGCAAGATAACTTATCTAGGCTATGCGCAAAATTACCATTTTAGCAGCAAAATCATTTTCATATATACAAATCAATTTACATTAAATCAATTTACATATTTACTTATTTATTATTAAAGATATTGACAAAACTAGAGTCATCTTAAATATAAACAATGAAAATATGTATATATATAAAGACTAAAGTAACATAAATTATCAATAATACCACCAAATGGGTACTTTACTGGGGGTACTTTATTTGCCAGAACGGCTAGATATGCAGATATATGTAGGAAACTTACAAATTAAATAAATTATAATCTTAGATATAAGTAATAATGTAAGGATTACAGGCTCAATCATGGGCTCTATTAGTTATACCAGAAAGGTGACCTGTAAGCAATGATGTTATTAATGGAAGAGAGAGTTAAGAGGAGAACACATGATACAATTTATTATAACTACTACATAATTCGTGAACACGCTATGCAAAGAATAATCCGATGTGCATAAAGGTAAATACAACAGACGAAAGTGTCTGGTTGTTCTGGAGGGAACAGAAAAATATCAATTTTATCAATAATAAAATTATGTAGGAAAACAGTCCCCAGAATTGTTCTACGTTTGATTATTAAAAAAAAAATAAGAAACAGCCTACTCTGGTAAGATAGTAAGCGAAGATTACGATCCCATTCTAAATCACGCAACGCGAAAATAAGAAGCTGTTTCTGGACCGATTCAATACGGTTCTGATACAGTTTATGCTGTGGAGACCAAATAATTGAAAAATATTCTAAAATTGGTCGAACAAGCAAAGTATATAATAGTTTTGTGATAAAGGGATCTTTAAACTCCTTTGACCAACGTTTAATAAAACCAAGAGCACCTTTATTTGTATGATATTCCGTAATATTTCTTAGAATTGTTTTCAGCAGTCTTAGCGTAGGTATATCCACCATATCTTTTTGATCTTGGGTAGTCAACACGAGTATACATTTATAATTGCACCTTCTTAGCTCTGCAACTAATATGATTTCTAAGCTATGGGCGCAAGCATTTTCCGATTTGCCACTCCCCTCGTGGGAGTATCGGACATATCTTGAAACTTTATAATTCGACACTCACAGAACCAATATACTATATTCCCTTTGGGAAAACAATATAACTTACCTAGGCTATGCGGAAAATGGTATTTTTAATAGCTAAATCATTTGCAGAACAAACACATTAAATTGATTTACATTAATTTCTTAATTTTTCTAAAAATTGCTTTTTGCCGTCTTAGCAATGCTTATTTATATAATTCGCGCAGGCTTATGAATTTTTCTGCTTGACGCTATAAACTTTGTTGCCAATTTGCCACGCCAATATTTGTCAAGTCCTTTGAAGGATTCTAGTGAAATGTAATTGTAAAAGTTAGGTGTTTACACTCCAAAATATGTGAAAATGACAAGGTATTTTTAGATGTACCACGCTCCCAAAGCGGAATACGATTTATTTTGGGTCATCGATAGAGGAGGCTTCCAGTAACGCAACTATCCAATTTTGAAGCTTCTAGCTCGAAAACTATAGGAGATATAAGCTTGTGCGGTTCGCCTCCTGTGGGCGTACACCACATCTTTTTAATCTGGGGTTGTTAGTCTGAGTATATATACCAAATTTTAAGTCTCTAGTACAGATCTCAGTCGACATGCCCCCAGTAGGCATAAACATATAATTTTTACGTCAATCTTTAGCGAAAGGATTCAAGTTTCAGCCGCGGCTAAGAATTCTAAAAATCACAATTGCGATTGATTGTGTTTGCATTAACAGCAGCTTCTATAGTTTTGTATTTGTCAAAAGTCGCCCTTGTAGTGAAGTAGTTTCGGATTTGCCAACAGGCAATGCTAAACTGATGTGGCGCAGCAGGTAGATGATAAGCGTGTAAGCAAAAGGGTCTGCGTTCGAGACGCGGCGGCGACGGCATGAAAATAGTTGCGCAGCTGTTCGTACCTACATAAATACATACATGATGGGCCCTATCGTAAATTTTTTTGTGTGGAATAATTTGGTCGATATTTGTGTAATCGATATTTGATATTTACATTTTATGCTGGTATGGTCAGACACACAAAAAGAAAATAACATAACTGACCTAGGCTATACGAAAAATGATAATTCTAGCAGATAAATTATTTGCAGAACTTTAACATTAAATCGAATTACATATATTTCTTAATATTTCTCAGAAATGCCGTTTGTCGTCTTAGCAACTCTTATTAAGCTTATTTATATAGGTGGCACAGGCATATGAATTTTGCAGCTGGGCGTTACAAATTTTGTTGCCAATTTGCCACGCTCCCAGTAGGCGTAGACATATTATATTTTGCAAGTTCCGGTAAAGTTTTGATGCTTACACTCCAAAAATGTGAAAGTTACAGGGTATTTTTTCGATATACCACGCCTCAAAGGGGCGTGGGAGTTATTTTTGGGGAATCAATAGAGGAGGCCCCCAGTAACACAAACATCCAATTTTGATGCGTCTAGCTCTAAAACTGTAGGAGCTATAATGTTTTGCGATTTTTGATCTTTGGTTGCTTATCCGAGTATATATATCAAATTTCAAGTCTCTAGCATGAATAGTGCTCTTGTAAAATCACTATATATTCAGATCCGATTTGCCACGCCCCCAGTGGGCGTAGACATATTTCAGCATTCTAGCTTTAAAACTGTAGAAGTTACAGTTTTCCCGATTTGCCACGCCCCCAATGGACGTAGGTATATCCGCCATATCTTTTTGAGCTTGGGTGGTCAACGTATACATTCCAAATTTCAACTCTCTAGCTCTTCAACTAATATGATTTCTTGACTATGGGCGCAAGCATTTTCCGATTTGCCACGCCCCTAGTGGACGTATCCGGAAAATCTTGACACTTTATAATTCGAGGGTATACACGAGTATATGTTCCAAATTTCAGGTCTCTAGCTTCAATAGCGTAGAAAAATATTGCATTCATACGGACAGACGGACAGACGGACGGACAGCAAGACGGGCATTCCACAAAACCTTTGGGAAACGAGTATAAAAAGCGTTGAATGTTTTGATATTTGGCTCTTCACAGGGGATCTTAGAGCCAGAAGTTTTAAAATTGGTTATTTGAAACTCATAATTTGATCTCACTATGGGAGCGCCATATGAAAACTTCATTTCAAATTATTAATTTATGTTACACTAGACCCTTTCTAAGAACTTGCCAAATATTACGTGTCTAGCCCCATTTGAGCATTGACAGAGTTTGTAAAACCCAGATGAAATTTAATATACCAGATACCCCTATGGGAACAGTTTATCACACAGTCGAGTACGCTTAAATACAATAATCTTACTTTCTTAATGGTAATTGTTAATTATATTTTTTAATATTTATATTCTCTCAACAGGGTGGATCAGTGAACAAAATTGGGATAATATAACCGAATTAGATAAAATACCTGGCTTTCATGGTATAATAGATTCATTTGAAACAAATTTTAAATTGTGGAATGGTAAGTGATTATTATTTTAAAAATTATTAAACTTTGTTTTGTGCAATGTCCGTCCTGATGTCAGTGCGTCTATCCCATACATTTTTATATAAGCTAAGAATCATTTTCCTTTATGCCAGAAATCATAACAGTAGAAATGAGATTGTACAATTGGCAATCCAAGATCAAAATCACATTGTGTAGAACTGAATCTCTCACAGTTTAATAGCTAGAACGCTTTAATTTGAAACTTTAATGTTACAATTCGAATATAAACTAATTATTTTGGGGGCTAAAAATATAAAATCATGTCATGTAAATACTTACTATTTTTCATCATTTTGAAACGTAAACTTTTAACAACAATCAGATATTATCATAGATATATGTGTGCATATGCGAATTATTTCTTCGCTGGATCTTTTTAATAACGTATACGCATAGAGAATTCGCTTGTACGTTTAGATATTTAAGAATCTCAATATGAAAAATATAAGTCTCTCTCAAAATGTACGAAATATAAACAGAAATAGTTATCGATTTTTTTTATTTTTATATTAACAAAACTATTATACCCTGATTTCCTATTTTCAATAGGTTCAGGTAATGATGATGGAAACAAAGTATTACGCAGTCGGTTGCGTCCGACTGCAACGTTCTAACTTCTTTTTTTTAAATTTATTTTGTTTTTTAGCTTGGTATGCAACTGCTTTCCCTGAGCAAGAAGATTTAATTGGTGAATGGAATGACAAGCTTACGGACTTTCAAAAAATTTGTGTAGTTCGTTCGCTGAGACCAGATCGAATCAGCTTTTGTATGACACAATTTATCATCAGCAAGCTAGGTCCACGATATGTGGAACCACCGGTTCTAGATCTTAAGGCTGCATTTGATGAATCAATTTCGCAGACCCCACTTATATTTGTTTTATCACCAGGAATAGATCCAACTCAATCCTTAATAGCTCTTTCAGAAACAGTCAAAATGTCTCAAAGAATGTTTTCACTTAGTTTGGGTCAAGGGCAAGCACCTGTAGCAACAAAATTAATAATGGATGGAATCAAAGATGGGAATTGGGTATTTCTCGCAAATTGTCATTTATCCCTAAGTTGGATGCCAACACTTGATAAAATGATAGCTACTATGCAATCTATCAAACTCCATAAAAAGTTTAGACTCTGGTTAAGTTCTAGCCCTCATCCTGACTTTCCTATATCCATATTAGAAACAAGTATAAAAATGACAACTGAACCTCCACGTGGAATTAAAGCCAACATGAAACGGCTATATAATAATGTAAATGCTGGAAATATGGACACATGTAAAGAACCAACTAAATACAAAAAACTTCTTTTTTCACTTTGCTTTTTTCATACACTTCTCTTGGAGCGAAAAAAATTCCAACAATTAGGGTGGAACGTCATATACAGTTTTAACGATTCTGATTTTGAAGTATCTGAAATTTTATTACTTTTATATTTAAATGAATATGAGGAAACACCCTTTAATGCATTAAAATATTTAATAGCTGGAGTAAATTATGGAGGGCATGTTACTGATGATTGGGATCAGAGACTTCTATCAACATATATAAATCAATTCTATAACGAACAGGCGTTAAAAACGCGAAAGTTTCGGTAAGTTTTCTTTATATTTTCAACATCATATGTATTTTGATAAAAAGAACACCAATAACGAAATTAGGTACGCAATTCTCCTACAGGTTATCTGTTTTCTATCTTTTTATTTATATACCCTGAACCCATTGAAAATGGGAAATCAGGGTATAATGGTTTTGTTAAATTTATGTAACAAGCATAAGGTGGAGTGGCAGACCCCACAAAGTATATATATTCTTGATCAGGGCGACGAGCTGAGCCCTGTCCATCTGTCTGTCCGTCCGTCTGTCCGTATGAGTGAACGCGTCGATTTCAAAACGGAGTCGAGCCAGAGACTCGAATTTTTTGTTGGGTATAGCACGCGCAGTTACCAAAAAGCCATATCTATTTTTGCTGAAATGTTATCGATTTTTTCATAATTACTTAAAACATCACCGCACCTGGACTCGCACCTGTTTATATATATAAATAAAAAAAAAAAAAAAAATTACGTCACTCAGTTTCGAACTTGGAACATTTTGTTTATGCCCAAGTCTATCCACTACTCCACCAGTTTTGCGTTGCCTCTAACAAATCCTAAAGTAGTTCACTACTTTACTTGCATTTTCGGCCGGTTCTTTAGTTTTGTATTTGTCAAATATCGCCCTTTACACGAATACATTCAAACAGAACGCCGTTTTTGTATGTACACATACAAAACGTTCATATGCGTGCATTTCAGCATTTTCTAAGAATCACAATTGTGTTTATATTGTGTTTGCATTAACAGCACATTCTTTAGTTTTTTATTTGTCAAAAGTCGCCCTTGTAGTGAATTAGTTTTGAATTTGCTAATAGGTATTGCGAAACTGATGTGGCGTAGCAGGTAGACGCAAGGCGCGTAACTGAAAGAGCCTGAGTTCGAGACCCGGCGGTGATGGTTTGAAAATAGCTCTTTATTTTTCTTCCGTTAATAAATAGGAAGTGGCTGTGCTAGTTAATATATATATGCTACATATGCAGTAGATGTAGGTTTTAATCCATTGGTTTTGTGCAAGGTCCGTCTTGCTGTACGTCCGTCTGCCCGTCTGTCCATCTGTCCGTATGAATGCAATATTTTTCTACACTAGCTTCAATAGTGTAGAAAAATATTGCATTCATACGGACAGATGGACAGACGGGCAGACGGACGTACTTGAAATTTGGAACATATACTCGTGGACATACATACGCATACAAGGGTCATGGCAAATCGCAAAACCTTATAGCTCCTACAGTTTTAGAGCTAGACATCGAAAAATACCCTGTAACTGCCACATTTTTGGAGTGTAAGAATCCAAATTTTACAGCAATGTTACCCCAGACTCCCTAAAAACCTGACAAATATGATATGTCTATTCCTGCTGGGGCGTGCAATATGCATATGTTTGCGCCACCTATATATATAAGCTTAATAAGAATTCCTAAAACGACAAAAGGCATTTTTAAGAAATATTAAGAAGTATATGTAATTCGACTTAATGTTGAAGTTCTACAAATAATTTATCTGCTTGTTATAAAAATAATTACTACACAATAATCAACAGCGTTCCGCTGTCCAGGTTTTCTTAAGAGTGGTCACTCTACTTTATTTAGTTTTATTCTAAGGCTTATTACATAGATATTCTAAGAGAGCTCTGGCGCTAAAAGCGTCGGCAGAAAAAGAGAGAGCTGCAGTACATATGTGTGTATAAGTTAAATTCTTCTTTTATTTGAATGATAAAAAAAAGGTTTTATTTATTTAAACGAAACAAGTCCGTCTCATTCAAATCGAATTTTGCAACTGATTACTTAAATCAATTCTATCCCTAGCTAAGCTGTGGTTCAGTCGACGGCGCTGGCAGCGGCGTCGCTTATGGTGTTGTTAACCCGTTGTGCAATTCTTCTTAGAATTGCTGCAGCTCTGGTTGGCGTGTGCAGGAAGTCCGCTAGACGTGGTGTCAGCAGATTTGGCTTGTTGTTTTGGTCAGTTTGTTATGTCTTATTTGTGTTGCAATAATTCCCATTGGATTTTGTTGCAATGTGGAATTATTTTCATTATTAACTCTTCCCCCTTTAATTTGAGCTTGTCCTTAAGCGATTGTTAAAAGAAGGGAATGTCATTGAACTGTATGTTTTCTATTGTTCGTCTTGGTGCCTCTGTTACTTTATTTACTTGATTATTATCCAATAGTAACGTTATTTTTCTAGCTCTCTTTGTGTAGAGGTAGGCAATGACGATGGTTATCGCAACAATGCAGATCAATATTATAGATGATACTGCGTGTGTCGTAAGTTTTAATTTTTCCAGTATTTGGCTATTGTTGATGTGTAGTGATTGCAAAGCCTTTAGCGATAGAATTTGGAGTCGTCTCGATTCTTCCGGGGTCATCTGGATTATTGATGATCCAACTCTCAGTGTGTTTGTCTCTAGATTGTTGAAAGTCCGGTTGCCAATCGAAATGGACTCGTTGGTAAAGCGAATGAAATAAGTGCCATTTAACCATGTACTTGTTTTGGCCGATGTCACCATCCCATTAAAGTTGTTAACGATCAGAAGGCCATTCGATGGGTTCCACATGCTCGGCATTACTGAACTTACACAGCGACTTTTCTCCATTGAGGAGCCTAGGCAAACATGTACTATTGCTAATATTGACAATGTTATTCTTAGAACAAATCTTAATGTTATTATATTTCTTACAGTTTTTTATGATTCCATACATTACATTTTTGCGAGACAATATTTCTTTGTATTCTATGTTTATGATGACATTATTTCTTATTACTGGTTTCACAATTAGGTTTTCGAATTCGGTTTCTTCTACGTTAGGTATTTTTATTACATAAAACAAAGTAGTCGTATTGTGAAATATGGCCACGTCTGAATATTCTAGCATTTCTTCTACGGATAATGAAGGCATTCTTCCACCTTTGAATATCCTCTCTATTTCATTTACTTCTGCTTCTTTTAACAGAAATGGGCAAAAGTTAACGTAATAAACTTTTGCCCATTGTATAGCATATTTTATATTAATAACCTCCTCTTTGATCAATCTAACTTGGTTCTGTAAACTTTCTACTATTTCATATGTGAATCTATCGTCTTTCCTTATGTTGTTTGTAAGGCTATTGGTGATTGTAGTTAATTTATTTAGTCTTTGTTCTAGTTGTGAATTTATTATTACCTGCCTATTATTGTTGTCTATCACTTTATTAATATGTTCCTCTATCTGAACGAAGTCATCGTGATCCGGGCTGCCTGCTACATACTTCCAAGCTGTGCCTAGGATATTAATAGCCCTTGAGGTCCTTTTGTTAACGTCATAGTCTATGGTACGTAAAGTCAATTGAGTTTGGTTAATTTCGTGGCCAAGGTATGGTATAAGCAGCTAAATTTTAAATTTTTTTCTGTATGGAACTCTATTTGCTCTAACGCTTCTTTGATTTTGTTTAGATTGAAAATATGAATTATTATTGTTGTTGTTGTTTGTATTTTGCCTAGTCCATCGTAGATCGTAATAGTTTGTGCTTCTGTGTGATTTGTTTTGTCCATATTTGGTTCTATTGGTTGTACCATCACCATCAGTATTACAAGTAATCTATAATTGTCAAACGTTTTTTATATTACTTTTATGTACGATGAGATTTGTTGATGTTAGTACAGTCGTGTTTCTGTCTTCTTTTACTATGGCCTTTTTATATCTAGGTGAAAGTTTAGTACCTAATCGTGTATTTATTTTAATTTGTACTGTTCTGGGTCTGTCGTCACGTTTCTGCCAAAAAATATGTCGAGTGGTCGTTTGTTGGTTGTTGAGTGTATAGTGTAGTTATAATCGTATATCGATTTGTTAAGAAGTTCGTCGAAAGTTTTGTATTCGTTTTTTCGTCTATTACATCTCATAATCTCTGATAGTGTCGAGTGGAATTTTTCCACCTGCCCGTTAAATGTGCTCTTATGTGGTGGGGTTTTATAAATTTCAATTCCGAGTTGGTCTTTCATCATAAAGGTTAGTGAGTCTGAATTTAAGGACTTCTCATTATCGATGACTATTGCTTTTGGTACGCCATAATAAAAGAGTATATCATGAAGTGTTTTTTTTACGTCCTCTATTGCTCTGGATTTGATTACTCTTCCTTGAGCGAGTTTTGAGAATTTGTCTATTGCTGTCAGTACTAAGTTCTTTTGTGTTGTGTATATATCGATATGTACTACTTGTCCTGGATATTCGGGTATCGGGGTTTCTTTTAATTTGGGGTTATTCGGATGTCTGTCATATTTCTCTCCCTTGCAAACTTGACACTGTTTGACAAGGTTTGCTATTGTTTGTTTCATTTTAGGAAAATAATAAAGTTCTATCATTTGATTTCTATTCTCAAGTGCGTTTCTATGTGCTCTATTATGGGGGGCCAAGATTTTTTCGTCTCGTTCGGTTTCGTTTGTTAAATCTTTAACCTGTGTTTGTGAGAACTTAATTTTATAGTTTTTGAAGTGTATCGTATTATTATTATTATTATTATTTGTTGTGTAGCTTGGTTGAGTTATTATGTGCCTATGGAAAGTTGGGAATGGTATATAGAATCTGTAGTCTGTTTTATCGGCCTTTTCTAGAAATATCTGGTTTTTAAATACGTTTATGGGTGCTTCAATGCTTGGTATTAAGTTATGGCTTGAACTGTCTGCACTGTGTTGTGTGCAGGCTACCGATCTGATATTGTTTATGGTGGGGATTCGAGATAGCGCATCGGCTACAATATTGTCCCTTCGTGGTTTATAAAGTAATTCGTAGTCGAATTCTTCTAAATATGCCTTCCATCTTTTTATTCTAGCGTTTCCGTTCCAGCTACTTAACGAATGTGTTAATGGCTGGTGGTCTGTGTATATTTGTACTTTTTTTTTACCGTACAGGTAATTTTTGAGAGCTTTGAGTGCCCAAATGATTGCTAGCATTTCTTTCTCGTTTGTAGCGTAATTTTCTTCCGCTTTTGAAAGAGTTTGTTCGGCGCAGCAGCTAATAATTTCTCTTAAATAAGCTTCTCTTAAGCCATCTGCTCTTTATCACATTCTCATTCGCTCATAGTGCAGTTAGGCACAAAAAGAAACTGTAACACACATACATATGTAAATTTATGCTGCTCAGTCTCTTGCTTATCATTTTGTATTCTATTCTTTAAGTTCGAAATTCACCTTCAAGCGAGCAACACCTACCTATCTCTATTGTAATTGTATTAACTTTGCCTATACGATCATCGCGGACTAGGCATTAAATTAATAAATAATAAGCTAAATTAAATCGTGGTTTTATTATTTGCCTTCGTAAATGATTGGAGCCAAAGTTGTCGAAAAAGCTCGGCAGCTTCCAACATTTTGGTGACCCCGACGTGAACTATACACTCCGTGGTGTTTCGTTTAGTGTATCAAGTTAGTACTCAACTTCGTCAAAGTACAACGGTGTGAATCATTAACATTTGTGCAAAATAGTGCATTCAAATTAATAACACATCGCGTTGTACGACGAAACAGTGTAAAATATTAACATTTGTGCAAAATAGTGCATTCAAATTAACAATAAACTTCGTCGTACACGACAGTGCAAAGCGTTAAAATTTGTGCAAAATAGTGCATTCAAATTAATAAAAATTCTCGTCGTGTAAAACATTAACATTTATGCTCAAGTTATATATTAATTTGTGTATATAATAGTGCATGGCATTGTGCGTACATTATTAAGGATTTTTCTTATTCCTCTTTAATCGTCTGTTTCGTTCGTCGCGTTTGGCGCCTGCTGTGCATCGTCTGCATATAGGGCCCGCTAAGCCGAAAAAGCTGTGTCAATCATAGAAGACACACATACAGACATATATAAAAGCTCAGATAGGCTTGCGGTCGCGCTTGCGTTGTGGTTATCTTTATCATCTTCTTGTTCGTCGGTTGTTCGTCGCGTTTTTGGCGCTTCTTTGTGCAGCGTTTGCATAGAAGGCCCGCTAATCCGAAAATAGCTGTGTCGATCACACACATACAAACACACGCATTTACAGTGAAAGAGTGAACCTGCATATTAGATCAGCTAAACTCGAAGTGCATTAGAGAGTATATTAGCTTGTGCATTCATTTTGTAACCAAACGTTTTTTCGCGAGTAAACAAACTTAAATGAATAACTCAGAGTCGAATGTTGATCAAGTACCTGCATCTCAGGTTACTTTCTTAAAACTCAAAACAAACGCGCTTTTCGATAGACAGGAAAGGTTATATGCCGATATGGACATTGACAAATTAAGTCACATGGACTCATGTGATTTACGTGTGCTTTTGGATTCCCTAACCAAGTTAGAGTCAAACTTTGATTCAGTCCATACTAGCCTAGAAGAATCTAACTTTGAGTCCATATCTAGTGATTTGCCTGCGCGTTTTGAATCAACCTTGTTAAAGTTTAAAGCCTTGCTTCAACGTGAACTAGGAAATCGGTCGGATCAACAACTTTCGTCGACGCTTAATACAAGTGGTTCAAATGCTCATCCAACACTCGTCATGGCTAATCGATCGCGTTTGCCGAGCTGGAGCTGCCAAAATTTAGTGGAGTCTACACTGAGTGGGAAAACTTCTACTCTATGTTTAAGACGATAATAGATGCTGATCCGGATCTCAGTCCTATTGGGAAGTTCCAGCATCTTCGATCCTGCTTAAGTGGTTCTGCGTTGGATACCATCAGCTCATTGGAAATCAACAAAGCCAACTATCTCGTCGCTCTGGATATTCTTCAACGTCGATTTGATAATAAGCGTTTTATTGTACAGGCACACATCAGAGCAATCTTCCGGCTTGAGAAAGTTGATGCATCTGTGGGCAGGCTGAGGCAGTTGGTGGATAAAGTTACGTCTCACATTCGGGCTATGGATTCTTTAGCATCGCGGGAAGAAGTTGCTGACTGTGTCATCGTGCAAACAGTGTTGCATAAGCTGGACAAGGTTACTCAGGCTAAATGGGAGGAAGGCTCATCTACTAATGAGTTGCCATCTTGGTCGAGATTGTCAGAATTCTTGCAAGGACGGTGTCGAGTCCTTGAAAATGTGGATCAAGTCTTGCAGGATGGTCAGGTTGGCAAGTCAGGAAAGATCGTGAGTACTCTTTTAAGAAAGGCATTTATTGCTTCGAAGACTCCCATTCGTTGTGTTTTTTGTGACGATCCAAGTCACGCGCTATTCCAATTTAAGCGTTTTGAGTAATTGTCCCCAATGGCAAGGCATAAGGAGGCCAAGAGGCTCGCCCTTTGCCTCAATTGCCTAAGAAAAGGACATCAGCTGAAGGATTGCAATTCTGGTTCCTGCCGTACCTGCCAATTGAAGCACCATACTTTATTGCATTACAATCAGTCTTCAACAGTTACATCGAACTTAGTCCCGCAACTTAATCAACAAGCAAATGCAATACATCCCACTGCCATGGTTGTAATGTCACCTTCTCTTCCTCAAGTCCACATATCTCCTAACTCGTCTGATGTGGTGCTTCTAGCCACTGCTATAATCCTTGTCAAGAACCGAGCTGGCACATTCGTTCCGTGTTGTGCACTCTTGGACTCAGGATCTCAACTTCACTTCGTCACCAGTCGGTTTGCAAATCAGCTTCAGCTTCGAAAATGTAAATCACTGACTGCAGTGTCTGGCATTGGAGATGCCAGCTTCTCAACTGAAGGATATTCAGTCAATCTCGTTCTGAAATCGCGGATTTCTGATTATTCTGCCTCCATCACTGCCATCGTCGCCCAGACTATTACTGACAACCAGCCTGGCATCTCAATTTCTAGAGGAAGATGGACGTGTGTCCAAAAACCTATCCGCAAAAAAATCGATTTATCTCAACGATGAAGCGGTAGAAGCTTTCAATAAGATAAAAAACGCTTTAGTTTCAAACGAAGTGATTCTTCACTACCCAGACTTAGAAAAATAATTTCACTTAACAACAGACGCATCCAACTTTGCCATTGGAGCCGTCTTATCTCAAAATCCATCCAATTACATTCCTTTCTAGAACTCTGTTGGAAGCTGCCGAGCTTTTTCGGCAACTCTGGCTCCAATCATTTACGAAGGCAAATAATAAAACCACGATTTAATTTAGCTTATTATTTATTAATTTAATGCCTAGTCCGCGATGATCGCTTGAAGGTGAATTTCGAACTTAAAGAATAGAATACAAAATGATAAGCAAGAGACCGAGCAGCATAAATTTACATATGTATGTGTGTTACAGTTTCTTTTTGTGCCTAACTGCACTATGAGCGAATGAGAATGTGATAAAGAGCAGATGGCTTAAGAGAAGCTTATTTAAGAGCAATTATTAGCTGCTGCGCCGAACATCCTCCCCCCCGTTGAAAGACCAAGTCTTTTAACAGGATCATCAACCGGAAGGACGCACAGCTTATTGACAGCTCGACGTGTAGTTCCAGTGGGTGTGCGCAGAACAGCGACTCTCACAGCACCATCAGCTCCAGCGATGGTCTCAACGACTCGAGCTAATGGCCATTTCAACGGCGGCAAGTTTTCATCCTTCACACATACGACATCATTGATCTTGATCGGAGGCTGCGAGGTGACCCATTTTCCACGCTGTTGAAGAATAGTAAGGTACTCCTCACTCCAGCGCTTCCAGAACAATTGCTGTATGTAAGCAATGCGTTGCCATTGACCGAGGCGATTGTGGTCGAGCCCAGTTACGTCTGGCTCGGGAAAAACGATGAGTGGTCGACCAATCAAAAAATGTCCTGGAGTGAGAACTCCAAGATCATCGGGATTTTCTGAAAGTGGAACAAGAGGACGAGAATTGATTATAGCCTGAATTTGGCATACCAAGGTGCGAAGTTCATCGAAGCCGAGAAGTGATGATCCCATAGCGCGGTTGAGATGACTCTTTGCGGTCTTCACTGCTGCTTCCCATAGGCCACCGAAATGTGGCGAGCGAGGAGGTATGAACTTCCAATCAAAACTGTTGTTGATGCAGTAGTTCTGAACTTCAGTGCGATGTTCCTGGCTCAACAATAAACGTTTCAGATCCGCTAGCTCGTTCCGTGCACCCACAAAGTTAGTAGCGTTGTCAGACCAAATGCATCTTGGAATGCCGCGCGTACTGATGAAACGCTTGAGGGCGCCCAAGAAAGCTGCGGTCGACAGATCCTTTGCGAGCTCCAACCATACAGCCTTAGTTGCGAAGCAAACGAATACGCAGATGTAGCATTTTATTGAAGTTCGGTTTCGTCCATCGGGTTTGTAGTAAAATGGTCCACAGTAGTCGATTCCAGTGACAGTAAATGCCGGTGAAAACTGTATACGATCCTTAGGCAAGTCCGCCATTATATGCTCCACTAGACGAGGCCGGGATCTACAGCATATGACACATTTTCGCAATGCTCGGGAGACAGTTTTCATGCCGCCTATGGGCCAAAACTGGAGTCGAATTACTCCAAGCAAGGCCTGCGGTCCTGCATGATGATGCGCCAGATGAAGATGAGATACTATAGAGAAGGTCAAGGGATGTTCTTTGGGCAAGATAATTGGGTGGCGCGCATCGAAGCCGAGAGTAGAGTGCCGCAAGCGGCCACCAACTCGAAGTAGACCAAAGTCATCCGTAAACGGAGAGAGCGAAAGAATGGTGCTTGACGAATGAACATTCTTTCCACTTCGTAGTGCAGAGTATTCTCGGTGCAGCTGAGTTCTTTGAACAAGACGACACAATATGTGCGATCCTTGACGAAGATCGTCCGCTGACAATCCAGGTGCCTTTGTTACGTCGCTGCCGTCATTGAGTTTGAGAAAACTTTCCTGTTCGGTTTCTGGAACTCCGCGAAGTGCGTCTCTTGAATTGGAACACCATTTTCTCAACTTAAAGTTTCCTCGAGCAAGAAGACCTGTGGTTTGTTGCATTATGTCGCGAACTTTTTCAACTGAATTGCCTCCTGAGATCAGGTCATCAACGTAGAAATCTCGCAAGACCGTTCTAGATCCTAATGAGTATGCCGACGACTCATCCATTGCCAGTTGATGCATTGCACGAATAGCCAAAAATGAAGCGGGTTTGGTCCAATAAGTGACGGTATTCAATTTGAAGACTTCGATAGCATCGTCTGATGAGTTTCGCCATAAAATCAGGCTCCGCGACCTTCACACACCTATACATTTTACCAATATCACCAGTAAGTGCGATCCAAAAAGTAAGAAAACGAACGAGTGTGTGAAATAAGGTAGCTTGAATAGTCGGCTTTGACATAAGCAAATCATTTAATGAGAACCCAGATGTGGTAACTGCCGAGCCATCAAAGACAACTCTCAGCTTTGTTGTCGAACTCTCTTCTTTGTATACGCAATGATGAGGTAAGAAATATTTGCATTTATTGATCTCTTCGCTGGGCACCAAAGACATATTATTGAGATCTATATACTCCTTTATAAATGCTGAGTATTTCTCCTTTAAAGTTTGATTTTGAGCGAAGTTACGCTCTAAATTCAACAATCTACGCTTGGCCTGCAAATAGGAATCGCCCAAAGATTCAACGCCTTGCTTTTTTGGCAAACAGACTGAATATTCCCCAGAAGGTAGTCGACGATAGTTTGTAATGAAATGCTGCTCGCAATTAAGTTCTTCTGTGGTTACCTTGGCATTAGGCTCGAAAACGTGTTCCACTTCCCAAAACTGACGCACCAACTCATCAAGCCGAGTGCTGTGATTGGCGTGATCCGAATTTCTTTGGGTTGCGATAAACGAACAGAGTTTGGGGGCATGTTGCCCGCCACCTGAAATGATCCAGCCGAGCTGCGTTTTCTGCACAACTGGTAATCCAGGTGCCAACTGAATTTGCCCAACACACATCAGCTCGAAGAAGAGACCAGTTCCAATGAGAAGATCAATCCGTTGTGACTTATGGAACAAAGGATCAGCTAGCTGTAGGTTTGAGGGTATATTCCAAGTGTTAGTAGAAATTGAGATGCCAGGCTGGTTGTCAGTAATAGTCTGGGCGACGATGGCAGTGATGGAGGCAGAATAATCAGAAATCCGCGATTTCAGAACGATATTGACTGAATATCCTTCAGTTGAGAAGCTGGCATCTCCAATGCCAGACACTGCAGTCAGTGATTTACATTTTCGAAGCTGAAGCTGATTTGCAAACCGACTGGTGACGAAGTGAAGTTGAGATATATATATATATATATATATATATATATATATATATATATATATATATATATATATATATATAATTAGATATATGTTATCAGTCGAATAAATGCCGCGACATATGCTAACAGCAACGCTAATGTAAATTAAAAGACGAAGTCAAAGTAAGATTATGACAACTTGCTTTATTGAACAATAGCTTAAGACTAACAATTGTGTGTCTATTGAATAATAAAGTGAACTCTAACAGAATGTTTGCAACTTTTTTAATGATACATGTTGTTGGAGAGAAATGTTTATATGTGGGTGATACATGTTGCTGAGAATGAATGTATTCTGATTGTGCTCTTATTCCGATCGTGAGGAGAAGCGCCGGTTTGGCCGCTCTCTGTTTACAATTACCAAGCTTGGGAATGTTTACATTAGTATATTTCCATCGATGCGATCGATGGGGAAGAAGCGTCGGCTTGGCTGCTCTTTGTTTATAATTGCGGCTTGGCTGATCTTTGTTTATAATTGCCAAGTTTGGGAATGTTTATATTAATTATTCGGCTATGGGAACAGCGTTTGGATATTGTGGACGTAATCACTATGATTATGTCACTTCCCTCTCCTTAAGAGGCGAGCCTGCGAGTCAAGGTGACACAGAAGGGTAAAGTGTTGGTAAAGTTGACTGTGTCATCTCTATAGTTGTGTTTTGTTGTTGTTGTTCTTCTAGCTGAATTGATGGTGTTGTTTGGTTGTTGGACTCGTGAATTGGTTTCTTAAATTTTTTATGGATTAGTATTATGGGATTACAAGATACATATTTAGAATATAGGATTACAATTATGAATATGGTTATTGTGATTATAATGACTGTATATGTTAAGATATTATTTTGTGATACAAGTTTTACAATGTCATCGTGCTTAACGGGTTTGATTTTAATTATTTCTATTGGGGGATACAATGGTGTAAGGTCAACTTCTGGTTGAAAAGAGTTTTCGCTTATAATTATGTCATTTATTTGTAGTTTGCACTGATTGATACTTATAATTTTATTACCCTCAATATTTAGATTAACATTATTTTTCTGGCAATTCTGTTTTACAATTGTTTTAGTTATGTTCCAGGTTATAATGATATTTGGTTCGATATACTTTATTATTTCTTTGGAATTTATGTGGTTATAATTACAGATTGGTTTTGTGTGTAATAAAATATTTGTTATGCATTCATCAATTACTGGTTTTTTATCTCGATTAAAGATTTTATTATCTTTTTCATAGTAAGAAGTAGTGCTAGTGTAATCAAGTTGATAGCCATTTTGATCAGGATATGGGATAATTTTAATTGTATTAGTGGATTGAAAGTCAATTGGGATATGGGATATAATTAGTATGATATTATCTTGGTAATTAATCCAAGTGGATGTTTTGATTAAAAGTATGTTTCGATTATTGACGCTGTCAAGTCTGTCATATGTAAGTAATTTTGGATTAAAAAGTCCTAGTCTTGACAATTGCATGCCCATTTCTATGTCTTCTACATATTCTATAAATTGTAATAACTGGTAAGTAAAAGTATCTTGTATGTTTTTTTCATTTTGATGATCTTGAATTTCTATCATATCGTTGTTAATTATGTTTATTATATCGTTTATTTCATTAATATGGACAATATTTAAAGATAGGGTTTTAATATTTTTTTCAAATTCTATTCTGTCATTGTCGTCAAGTGTACCAAAAAGGAATTTGTATAATGAGCCTACTATATTGAATAATCCGCGTTTACTACGTTTATTTTCATGATGAATAATTATACCGTTTAATTCTTGTTGCAATTTGTTGTATAAATGATTTATTTGTGTTGAATTTTTAAATAAAGAAATGGATTTGCGGAAATATTCGTTTGCTATTATTATTTCAGTTATGTTAATTTTTAAAGAGTGATGTTCGAATCTTGTTGGTAATTCTAGAGGTTTTTCTGAGAACAGTAAGTATCCGTGATCTGTGTCCAAGTTATTTATCTGTATTTGTTGAGCGTTGCATATTGTACAGAATGTAAATGATAGTATGATTATGAAGTAGAAACCTGCGGGAATTGAATTTGGTTCATTTTCTTTAATTTTTTAAATTGCGTTTTATAGTAACGTGTAATTCTATTTTTGTTAGTAATTTGGTAATGATCTGGATCTATTTTTTCAACATTTTTATTAGCTTTAAAGGGATTTTCTAATTTTCCTTTTTGTAAAGGTCCTTTTCGATATCTAGTATCGACTTGGTATTCTTTTCGGTCACTGTTGATTTTATTTATTATTTTTTCTTTTTTTCTTGAGTGTCTAACTTTGGTTGTCCGGCATATAAGAATATGTGTGCAGGAGTTTGTCCAGTAGTGCCATGTTTTGTTTTGTGATTGTAAATGTAAAGAATGGTTTCTATTTTACTAAGTTTATTTTCTTCGTCATTCAAAGTGTTAATTATTCTTATTTTTTCGTTTATTGTTTTATGAAATCGTTCGATGTCTGCTATTCCTGTTTTTGTAGTGTTTAATTGTATTTCTACTCCTTCATTTTCAAGCCATTTTTTTAGTGCTAAACTGGAAAATGCGCCGTCTCGGTCAGCTTTTAATAATATTGGTTTTCCTAACTGATTAAATATACGCATTAATGCATTTTAGCATTCTATCCAATCTTTTGTTTTAATATTTTCAAGTGTAGCGAATTTTGAATAAGTATCTATGCAACTAAGATAATGCTTGCCTTCAGAGGAATAAATGTCTCTTACAAACTTATCGCGACAATGTTCGGGCATGGGAGTAATTTTCATTGGCATATTTGTGTTTCTGTGTTCAGTTTTTGCTAAGTTGCAAATGTTGCATTCGTTTATTATATTTTGTGTTAGTAATTGGCTGTTAGGAAAATAGTAAGTTTCGCAGAAGTGTTTATTTGTTTTTTGGATACCGGGGTGTAAGAGTTTTTCATGTGTTTTCAAAATAAGTTCTTTAAATTCGGCATATGAGTCTATATTTTTTAATTGAATGAGGCTTCGTAGAATTTTAGTGTGGTTAGTGTTGATAATTTCTTTGTGTGCGCGTTGAATGATTTCAAAATCTGCATCGCTGTCTATAAACATTACGCTAGTCTTTGTGCAAAAGTGGTCAATCAAATATTTTTCGGCTTTGTCTTTAGTCATGTTATCGTATGTAATGTAAATTATTAATTTTTTGAAGTAATTCTGTTTTTTAATATTTGGAATGCCTTTAGAAAATATAATTTGTCTTTTAAATGTGTTTATCGGTTTTTCTGTGAGCCCAATTAAATTACTATTGTCTTCGTCAGCGCTATGTTGTGTTTCTTCTCCGAAATAAGTCTGTTCTATTTTTACTCGTGATAGGGCGTCAGCTATGTGGTTTTCTTTTCCTTTTATGTATTTTATGTCAAAGTCGTATTCTGATAATTTTACTCTCCATCGGGTTAATTTTGAATTTGGTTCTTTCATTTTGTATAACCAACATAATGGTTGATGGTCACTATTGATTTCGAAATGTCGACCTAGAAGGTAGTGTCGAAAGGTTTTTGTTGCCCATACAATAGCTAAAAGTTCTTTTTCTATGGCACTGTAGTTAGTTTCGTGGTCATTGAGTGTTCTGCTGATAAAACTAATGGGATGTCCGTCTTGAGAAAGTACAGCTCCAAGAGCTACATTGCTTGCGTCAGTTGTTAGAATGAATTTATTTTTGAAGTCTGCAATTTTTAAAAATCGGGTCATTGGAAATAAGTTGTTTTAATTTTTCTAAAGCTCTAATATATTCTGGATTTTTAATATCTATTTTTGAGTCTTTTCTTAGTACTGTTGTCATGGGTTTGGCTATGTCTGCAAAATTTGGAATAAACTTTCTATAATAACCGGTTAATCCGAGAAAGCTTTTTATCTCTTTAGTTTTTGTGGGAATAGGATATTTCAGAATTGCTTTGATTTTATCAGGATTGGGTTTTATTCCATCCTTAGTTATGACATGTCCTAGGAAGGTAGTTTCTTGTTTTAGAAACTCACATTTGTCGAGTTGTAATTTGAGATTGGCTTCAGCAAGCTTCTCGAAAACTAATTGCAATGAGTGTAGATGTTCTTTTAAAGATGTTGAATATACAATTATATCGTCAAGATATACTAAACAGTGTTTATTCAGTAATGGTCGCAGAATATTGTTCATACAACGTTGAAAGGTTGCAGGTGCATTCTTTAATCCAAATGGCATACGAAGATATTTATAGTGGCCATGTTTGGTGGAAAAAGCTGTTTTTTGAATGGACTCTGGATGCATTTCAAGTTGATGGAATCCTTTTGCAAGGTCGATTGTTGTGAAATAGTTGCATCTACCTAGTTTTCCTAAAATCTCATCCATGTTTGGTATTGGGTGTCTGTCATTTATAGTTATGTCATTTAATTTTCTATAATCAATTACGATTCTAAATTTTTGTTTGCCTGACGCGTCTTGTTTTTTTGGTACAATCCATATGGGACTACAATAAGGGGAATTGCTGGGGCGTATAATGCCTTGATCTAACATGTTCTGAATTTGAGTTTCAACTTCCTGTTCGTATGCTTGTGGATAACTGTATGGTTTTGTGTACAAAGGTGAATGGTGAGTAGTGTTAATAACATGTTTTTCTTGATTACTGAAGCTAAGTTTGTCGCCTTCTCTGAACTGAATGTGTTGATATTGTTTCAACAGGCTCATTAAATTAAATTTTTCTTCTTCGTTTAAGTGTTCTAGTCGGTAAAGGTTTGAGTTCATAGATTCTTCATTTTTTAAATTATCTCTGATTGGATTTTTGAAGTGTTGATTAGATTCAGGGTTTGATTGAACTACGAAATGATTTTGGTTAGTGATTGGAATATCGTTAATTAATTTATACTTTCGATTGTATAAATTTACAGTTTGGGTTTTGTAATCTATGACGGCTTGTGCTTCTGAGAGAAGTTTTCTACCAATTAATAGATCATAATCTGGTGAAAATTGATGTAGAAGAAATTCATTATTACTCTTGAATAGGTTGTTGGAAAGGACATTTATTTTTTTTGTGATAGTTAATGGTCCATTGCTGGTTTGAATAAGACAATCGGTATCATGAATTGGTAAATTGAAAACATTGGATGTTATCATATTTACGGTAGATCCTGTATCTATTAAACATTTCAAATTTTTTCCCTTATAAGTGATAACTATATATTGTTGGTTTCCGAGGCTGGCAGCTGAAAAATTTTCGGCTTTCTCGATTTCTATTTCATTTGGTTGTTCTATCTCATGTTCGGTTGTGGCTGTCTGTGTGTATGTGTAATCTGGGTGTTGTGGATAAGTTTGTTCTTGGTAATATTGAGGATAGTATTCGGGAAAAGAAGCTAATTGATTATAATATTCTTGTTGCATGTAATCGTGATAATTTATTTCTTCTTGGTTTCTAGTCTCTTCGTCTATGCTCATTTTGCTTTGTCGGCTATCTGCAGGTCTAATACGCTTTGTTGGTTGATTAGGTATGCCAGGACGATTGAAAGGGGTTTGTTGTGGAGTTACTTGTCCGAAGCGATTAATGTCAAATTGGCTCTGTCTAAGAAGTGGTCTGACCGGATTAGGTGTTGGTTGTATTGGTCGAGGTGAATAATGATTAGGTGAAATATTGTTATGGTTAGTATAATTAGGTGTTGGTGGAAGATATGGTTGTTGAAAATAGGGTCGATATGGGACATAGGAATGGCTTGGTTGAAGAAATGTGGGAAACTTTTGAATATTGGGATTGGGATTTGATGGCTTGAAGTTTTTATCTTGTTTTACTTTATTTTGATTTGGAATTAGACAGGGTTCATCATAAAGGTTTTTTTCTTGTAATATGTTTATTAAAGATCTTAAATCGGGAATTTCGCAATTTATTATTCGAATGCAAATGTGTGCGGGTAGTTTTTGGATTAAGTTTTCAATACTAGTTTTAATTAATCGTGCATACAATGTTTTTTCGTCTAAATTATTTTCTAATTCTAACTTACTCGTCAATGTCTGCCTACGGTGTTCTGCTTCTTCCAGAAAAGCTTTCACATTGCCTTTGAATGGGGTGTTCCTGAATTCCTCCAATAAAACGTGGTTCTGGGTTTGCGTCTTGTAGTTCAAAATTAGTTGTTTCCGAAGATCCGTCCATGTTGTCAAATTATTTATGCCAAGAGATAGCATAACTTCACTGCTGATGCAGCTTTCCACAAGTCCAAAGAGTATTGACCTCTGCCTCGCGTCATTGGTGGTGTAGAGTGCCAATATGTAGTCGATCCGGCTAACGAATGTGTACAGACTGTTTTTATCTCCAGTGAACTTCTCAATATTTTTAAGCTGGTTGATCACTTGTGTCATGTTGGCGTCGGAAAGGGGTGCTGTTGCGTCTCCTTCCATTTTGATTATTTGATTAGTTACAATTTAAAGTATATATTCTTTTATTTTATATATTTATTTAATTTTTTTTTTTTTTTTTTTTTTTTTTTTTTTTTTTGTAAATTTCTTTTGTTTAAATATATTCACTTAATTTGTTGATTGTTTAAAAATTTTTTATTTTGTTTAAGTATGTTCACTTAATTTGTATTCACTTATTGATGGTTAAAAAAATTTTTTATTTTGTTTAAGTATGTTCACTTAATTTGTATTCACTTAACTTATTGATTGTTCAGTTTGTTGCGCAGATAGCACTTTCGAATGTTTTTGAGATAACCAGAATCTTCTGGAATTATGTTCTCTTCGAATTCTATCGCGTCTTCTTGAATTATTTTCAAGTTGTTATTTTACAATCACAATCCGCGGCTTTGGCAATTTGCGAATTTCGGTTTACACGTCACTGTCGAGGTTTTATTTTTTTAAAACTTGACGCGATATTGACCGTCGCTTGGGTTGCCTTTGCGTTAGTTGTTTAGCGGATGGCAGTAAACGGGACAAAATGAATTAATAACTTAGTTATTGCATCAGATGGTCCACAATTTATTGTCATCCTACCGGCTGCGCCAATTAGATATATGTTATCAGTCGAATAAATGCCGCGACATATGCTAACAGCAACGCTAATGTAAATTAAAAGACGAAGTCAAAGTAAGATTATGACAACTTGCTTTATTGAACAATAGCTTAAGACTAACAATTGTGTGTCTATTGAATAATAAAGTGAACTCTAACAGAATGTTTGCAACTTTTTTAATGATACATGTTGTTGGAGAGAAATGTTTATATGTGGGTGATACATGTTGCTGAGAATGAATGTATTCTGATTGTGCTCTTATTCCGATCGTGAGGAGAAGCGCCGGTTTGGCCGCTCTCTGTTTACAATTACCAAGCTTGGGAATGTTTACATTAGTATATTTCCATCGATGCGATCGATGGGGAAGAAGCGTCGGCTTGGCTGCTCTTTGTTTATAATTGCGGCTTGGCTGATCTTTGTTTATAATTGCTAAGTTTGGGAATGTTTATATTAATTATTCGGCTATGGGAACAGCGTTTGGATATTGTGGACGTAATCACTATGATTATGTCACTATATATATATATATATATATATATATCGGAAGTTCATTGATTTGGTCCATAGCCGCTGACTCAGCGAAGGGTGCTTATGCTTCCACGTTTCTTTCTAAACTGCCTGACAAGGCCAGTGTTATTCCTCAGCATAGCTCCGAACCACACTCGGCGACTGCGACACAACGCTGTTGCCCCGCTAAGTGACAGGATGTAAGCGACCAATCAGAACACAATTAGAATCTGATGCAATATTACTAATGTGTTGGAATGCTTGTGGTGAAATACCCAACACTGAATACTCATACACTTACACATACAGCACGTACGTGCAGTACGCAGCAACAATCACATACAGTGCGTACATCCAGTACGCTCCGACACGGCATCCTGAACATAACACGTCCTCTCTCATAGACGGATAACCATCGTCTCTCTCAGACGGATAACCATCGTCTCTCTCTCTCTCTTCTTACGTAGCAAAAGATTCTAAACTGAATTCATCGTCTGTCTTAGACGGATAACCATCGTCTCTCTCAGACAGATAATCATCGTCTCTCATAGACAGATAACCATCGTCTCTCATAGACAGATAACCATCGTCTGTCATAGACGGATAACCATCGTCTCTCATAGACGGATAACCATCGTCTCTCATAGACGGATTACCATCGTCTCTCTCTCTTCTTATGTAACAAAAGATTCTAAACTGAATTCATCGTCTGTCATAGACTGATAACCATCGTCTCTCATAGACGGATAACCATCGTCTCTCATAGACGGATAACGATCGTCTCTCTCAGACGGATATCCATTCTGACATTCGCATCTGTAATGTCTCAGCAATAAATTTTTGACATTCACATCTCTGATGTCTCAGCAATACAATTCTTGACATTCACATCTCTGATGTCTCAGCAATACATTCATCGGCAACTACATCTCTGCCACAGCAACAACATTCATTGGGATTCCGTTGTGACTTATGGAACAAAGGATCAGCTAGCTGTAAGTTTGAGGGTATATTCCAAGTGTTAGTAGAAATTGAGATGCCAGGCTGGTTGTCAGTAATAGTCTGGGCGACGATGGCAGTGATAGAGGCAGAATAATCAGAAATCCGCGATTTCAGAACGAGATTGACTGAATATCCTTCAGTTGAGAAGCTGGCATCTCCAATGCCAGACACTGCAGTCAGTGATTTACATTTTCGAAGCTGAAGCTGATTTGCAAACCGACTGGTGACGAAGTGAAGTTGAGATCCTGAGTCCAAGAGTGCACGACACGGAACGAATGTGCCAGCTCGGTTCTTGACAAGGATTATAGCAGTGGCTAGAAGCACCACATCAGACGAGTTAGGAGATATGTGGACTTGAGGCAGAGAAGGTGACATTGCAACCATGGCAGTGGGATGTATTGCATTTGCTTGTTGATTAAGTTGCGGCACTACGTTCGATGTAACTGTTGAAGACTGATTGTAATGCAATAAAGTATGGTGCTTCAATTGACAGGTACGGCAGATTTGCAATCCTTCAGCTGATGTCCTTTTCTTAGGCAATTGAGGCAAAGGGCGAGCCTCTTGGCCTCCTTATGCCTTGCCATTGGGGACAATTGCTCAAAACGCTTACATTGGAATAGCGCATGACTTGGATTGTCACAAAAGACACAACGAATAGGAGTCTTCGAAGCAACAAATGCCTTTCTTAAAGGAGTACTCACGATCTTTCCTGACTTGCCAACCTGACCATCCTGCAAGACTTGATCCACATTTTCAAGGACTCGACACCGTCCTTGCAAGAATTCTGACAATCTCGACCAAGATGGCAACTCATTAGTAGATGAGCCTTCCTCCCATTTAGCCTGAGTAACCTTGTCCAGCTTTTGCAACACTGTTTGCACGATGACACAGTCAGCAACTTCTTCCCTCGATGCTAAAGAATCCATAGCACGAATGTGAGACGTAACTTTATCCACCAACTGCCTCAGCCTGCCCACAGATGCATCAACTTTCTCAAGCCGGAAGATTGCTTTGATGTGTGCCTGTACAATAAAACGCTTATTATCAAATCGACGTTGAAGAATATCCAGAGCGACGAGATAGTTGGCTTTGTTGATTTCCAATGAGCTGATGGTATCCAACGCAGAACCACTTAAGTAGGATCGAAGATGCTGGAACTTCTCAATAGGACTGAGATCCGGATCATCATCTATTATCGTCTTAAACATAGAGTAGAAGTTTTCCCACTCAGTGTAGACTCCACTAAATTTTGGCAGCTCCAGCTGCGGCAAACGCGATCGATTAGCCATGACGAGTGTTGGATGAGTATTTGAACCACTTGTATTAAGCGTCGACGAAAGTTGTTGATCCGACCGATTTCCTAGTTCACGTTGAAGCAAGGCTTTAAACTTTAACAAGGTTGATTCAAACCGCGCAGGCAAATCACTAGATATGGACTCAAAGTTAGATTCTTCTAGGCTAGTATGGACTGAATCAAAGTTTGACACTAACTTGGTTAGCGAATCCAAAAGCACACGTAAATCACACGAGTCCATGTGACATAATTTGTCAATGCCCATATCGGCATATAACCTTTCAAGTCTATCGAAAAGCGCGTTTGTTTTGAGTTTTAAGAAAGTAACCTGAGATGCAGGTACTTGATCAACATTCGACTCAGAGTTATTCATTTAAGTTTGTTTACTCGCGAAAAAATACGTTTGGTTACAAAATTAATGCACAAGCTAATATACTCTCTAATGCACTTCGAGTTTAGCTGATCTAATATGCAGGTTCACTCTTTCACTGTAAATGCGTGTGTTTGAATGTGTGTGATCGACACAGCTATTTTCGGATTAGCGGGCCTTCTATGCAAACGCTTCACAAAGAAGCGCCAAAAACGCGACGAACAACCGACGAACAAGAAGATGATAAAGATAACCACAACGCAAGCGCGACCGCAAGCTTATCTGAGCTTTTATATATGTCTGTATGTGTGTCTTCTATGATTGACACAGCTTTTTCGGCTTAGCGGGCCCTATTTGCAGACGATGCACAGCAGGCGCCAAACGCGACGAACGAAACAGACGATTAAAGAGGAATAAGAAAAACTCAATAATGTACGCACAATGCCATGCACTATTATATACACAAATTAATATATAACTTGAGCATAAATGTTAATGTTTTACACGACGAGATTTGTTATTAATTTGAATGCACTATTTTGCACAAATTTTAACGCTTTGCACTGTCGTGTACGACACGGAGTGTATAAATCACGTCGGGGTCACCAAAGTGTTGGAAGCTGCCGAGCTTTTTCGGCAACTCTGGCTCTAATCATTTACGAAGGCAAAATAATAAAACCACGATTTAATTTAGCTTATTATTTATTAGTTTAATGCCTAGTCCGCGATGATCGTGTAGGCAAAGTTAATACAGTTTACATTAGAGATATGTAGGTGTTGCTCGCTTGAAGGTGAATTTCGAACTTAAAGAATAGAATACAAAATGATAAGCAAGTGACCGAGCAGCATAAATTTACATATGTATGTGTGTTACAGTTTCTTTTTGTGCCTAACTGCACTATGAGCGAATGAGAATGTGATAAAGAGCAGATGGCTTAAGAGAAGGTTAAGAGCAATTATTAGCTGCTGCGCCGAACATTGTCAACAAGCATTTTCTTTTAAGCATTTTCATTAACCAATTCAATTCAATTTTTATACCCTGAGCCCATTGAAAATGGGAAATCAGGGTATAATGGTTTTGTTAAATGTATGTAACAGGCAGAAGGAGGCGTGTCAGACCCCACAAAGTATATATATTCTTGATCAGGGCGACGAGCTGAGTCGATTTAGCCCTGTCCGTCTGTCTGTCTGTCCGTCCGTCCGTCTGTCCGTCCGTCCGTCCGTCCGTCCGTCCGTATGTTTGAACGCGTCGATTGAAGCATCTAGACAAGCTAGAGACTTGAATTTTTTTTGTTGGGTCCGTGGATAGCACGCGCAGGTCAAGTTTGTTACCAAAAAACGTTGTTTTGTTATCGATTTTAAACCTTATCGAAAACAGGTTATAAAATTATGTCTCCCACACCTTTAGAGCTAGACTCCTCAAATTTTACATATAGATTAATGTGAATTTTATGCAATTTCTATTTTTTTATTTTTTGGATACCGGCTCTTTTTCCTAATTAACCACAAAGTATTTTTTTTTTAATTTATTAACATGAAGTGTTTGTCCAAGTTGAGAATCTCAACTTGAGATGATGCGCTTTAACGTTACATATGTAGTAAATAAATGCAGGTTCGAGTCCAGGTGCGGTGATGTTTGTTTTTCTTCTTCTTTTTTTGTTAATTTGTTTATTTATTTAATTATTTATTAATTTTTGATTTACATGCATTCTAGTTGAATACAATTTCAAAATTATAATTTAATTTTGGAAAATTTAATGTTATATGCAAGCTATATAGCGTATTAAACAATACAAATCGGACGGGGCTCAGGGGATCTTCTAGTCGGGCACCTCCGACTAGAGTTTTCTTACTTGTTTTTTGTTTGTTTTTTTTTTTTTTTATAACAATTCATTAAACATTTTCAATTAACATCCACTTTTGTTCTCATTCTCATTTTCGTCCCACCTGGACGGATAACCATAGTCCCACCTGGACGATTCAGTTTTAACTACCCTTGAGCCTTTGACAAGCTTGAATTCTTAAGAAACACTTACTTCTGGAGGTTTTCTAATAACTTCATGACAATATTTATATTCACATTCGTCACCATCCAAGACCTTTATTACCAAAAATTGTCCCTTCAATTTTGGGTCTAGTTTGATTTGGTGTCTCTCCTCGTTTTTGAAAATGACATAAGCACAGTGTCTTACAACGGCTGCCTTGGGTTTGTCGAATCAATATAATTTTAAACAAAAGTCAATTTCCTTTTCATAATTTATAATTCATACTTCATGCCTCATACTTCATACTTCTTACTTCATTCTTCATTCTTCATTCTTCATTCTTCATTCTTCATTCTTCATTCTTCATTCTTCATTCTTCATTCTTCATTCTTCATTCTTCATTCTTCATTCTTCATTCTTCATTCTTCATTCCTCATTCTTCATTCTTTATACTTCATATTTTATACTTCATACTTCATTCTTTATACTTCATATTTCATACTTTATACTTTCAAGTGTCTCACACTATTTGACTCTCTTTTATTCAGTTTTAGAGTTACACAATCAAATGCCCCACACGCCATGATCAAAACAACATTCGTTATTTTGCACTTGTGCTTGCATTGTGACTTGTACACTCTGCCATTCTCTTTGGTCAACAACAATAATAACCCTCATGGTTATCTTCACTTTCATTTCAGTGGCTTCAACATTCTTAATTTCTTTATTTTCTTTCTTTATACCATCTGCAATGGTTTTGTCACTCTCAACAATATTATAATCATCACAAACATTCAACTCAACGTGTACTTCACCATCTTGCAATTTTCTCAGATCTCTCAACTATATCATAACCATCACAAACATTCAACTCAACGTGAACTTCACCATCTGGCAATTAAATGCAACTTTATTTTCTTATCTGAACAGGATTGATTAAACTTTACGCCCGTAAAACACCTTTTTTGATCAGCTATTTTTCGGTTTGGTACTCCAAACACCGAAACAGCTGATTAACCATCTTTACGCAACTCTCACTGTCTAATTTAAGGCTATGACTTGAACAATAATATACTCCTTTACTTTACTTTATCCAGAGTCACAATCTGTAATCACAGTAAAGTTCCTGAACCAACTGATAATGCCGAAAATGTTTAATGGAGTTTACAACTAAGGTTTCCAACTGATACGAGTGGTATCTTGAGATTTTAAATTGACAATATTGTTTTCCATGTAATCATCGCTTATTACATAAAACAGAATTTCAATGCAATTGTCATCAATTTTTACGCTACTTAATATTTGTACCGTACTACATTTTCTACTATGCTCTTTAGCATAACATTATTTAATCTCTTGCAAACAAATTTTGTACTTAGCTTCTTTTTTTTCATCAACGAGCATTGCTCCAGAATCGAAGGTGATTTAAAAAAATCATACTCTATGGTTCGTATATCCCTTTGGTATTACGACGTTACACTGCTCCGCTCGCTTTTCTTGGTCGAATGTCTTGTTTATATTAGATTCTATATTTGGGCATTCGGTAGATATGTGACCCAATTCTCCGCACTTGTAGCATATTACGTTTGATTTTCCACGGTAATGAGCTTCTATTCCGCCACGTCGTTCATTATCACTCACGTTGTAATCGGTTATCAAAACTTGCTAGTGAAGCAAGAGTGACTGAAACAGCAATCTCTTCAATTTGCATTTGTATTTGGCGCCATTTCAGTTCTGAAATCATGCGGCTTGCATGGATTGTAAGGTCAGTCGATTTAACAAAAACTTTAGAAACATCGCGGCTGCTTTAAACTCGGTCCAGGTTATTTCAGCGTATCACACTTGCAAAAGCCATTGCGAAGCGCTTCCCTCAAATGCTGAGCTTAAGGCCACAACCAACGCACTGCCTTTTAATAAATTTTCTTTTAGAATAATTTCAACGGTACTACACTACGATGAAGCGTTGGCGCCCGACTTGTCTGAGTTGAATTTGGGTAACTGCACAGATTTACTTTGCACTGTATTTGATGTCGTTGCTTGTATGGCAGGCCATACCAGTTCAATTAAAATTTTATTTTGTAATTTCATTATTACAATTATTACAATATTACTAATGTGTTGGAATGCTTGTGGTGAAATACCCAACACTGAATACTCATACAGCCACAAACAGCGCGTACGTGCAGTATGCAGCAACAATCACATACAGTGCGTACATACAGTACGCTCCGACATATAATTATATATGAACATAACAACAAAGTGTCGTTATGTTATAAGTTCATACTCTAATTTTAAGTTGGCATATGACCACTTGTTATATTGTATACTCAACAATACTGTGGGCATATGCTCATTTGGCAAGCAACATACTACACCTCCCTTTTTAAAAAAAAAAAATAATATATTGTAGTTATTTAATATAAAAAATTATTATTACTATTATTTGTATATCTTTTATTTACTATGTTGTATACAATTTTTCTTTTTTTTTTTTTATATAAACAAAGTTTTTTTTATTTATTTTTTTTTCGAAATATATATATATATATATATATATATATATATATATATATATATATATATATATATATATATATATATATATATATATATATATATATATATATATATATATATATATATATATTTTAATTCTTTTTTTGTTTCACTTTTTTTAGTTCTTTTATATGCAACTTCTAACCTAAATCGTATTTTAATCTTAAAACGAACGTATTCGTTAAATGTTCGATGACTTCGTTCTATTGTCCCTAAAGTCTGGTGGTGATTTATTTATTTATTTATTTATTATTAAAGACATTGACAAAACTGGAGTCAACTTAAATTTAAACAATAGAAATATTTATATAATTATGAAGCCTAAAATAACATAAATTATCAATAATACCACCAACTCGGTGGGGGTACTTTATTTGCCAGTCCGGCCAGCTATGCCCCAATTCACAGCCATTTTAGTCAGTGATATTATAGAAGCTATACAAGATAGAGAGTATTTGTTGGAAACTTACAAATTAAATTAATTATAGTCTTAGATATAAGTACAAAATTTAAGATTTAAGATTACAGGTTACTACGAAGATGACCTGCAAGCAATGATTTTATTAAGGGAAGAGAGAGTTCAGAGGAGAACACATGATAATATTTATTATAATTACTACATAACACGTGAAACGCGCTATGCAAAGAATAATCCGATGTGCATAAAGGTAAATACAACGGACGAAAGTGTCTGCTTGTTCTGGAGGGAACAGAAAAATTAAGCTGAACTAACAGACATGGCGAATCAATTTTACCAATAATCAAATTATGTAGGAAAACAATCCCCAGAATTGTTCTACGATTGATTAATGAGGGAAGATTAATAAGAAGAAGCCTACTCTGGTAAGATGGTAAACGAAGATTACGATCCCAGTTTAAATCACGCAACGCAAAAATAAGAAACTGTTTCTGGACCGATTCGATACGATCCTGATACAGTTTATGCTGTGGAGACCAAATAATTGAACAATATTCTAAAATAGGTCGAACCAGCGAAGTATATAATAGTTTTGTGATAAAGGGATCTTTAAACTCCTTTGACCATCGTTTAATAAAACCAAGAGCACCTTTAGCTTCATTTACGATAGTAGAGACATGAAGATTGAAAGAAAATTTTGTGTCAAAAATAACACCCAGATCTTTGACAGTCAAAATTCGTTGCAAGGAAATGTTGTTAATAGTATAATTAACAATATGTGGGATGGTACGACTGAAGGTCATTGTCATACACTTAGAGCAATTTAAATGCAACTGATTAGTCACACACCAACGCTGAAAGGAATTAAGATCATCTTGTAGGAGAAGATGGTCAAGTAAGTTGGAGTATGAAAGGCAGAGCTTTACATCATCTGCATACATAAAAATTTTGGAGTGAACAATACACCTAGGAAAATCATTGATAAAGAGGGTAAAAAGCAGCGGTCCTAAATGACTGCCCTGCGGTACGCCTGATGAAACAGTGATAAGCTTCGAAATTGATGTCCGCAACAATACCCTTTGAGTCCTGCCTTTCAAATAGGATGAAATCCAAGACACAAGTTTAGGGTGAAATCCTAAATGATCAAGTTTGCAAATTAAGATATTATGATTAACTGAATCAAATGCTTTGCTGAAATCAGTATAAATAACATCAGTTTGCATTTTATTTAAAAAGCTATCGTTAATTAGAGAAGAAAATTCTAATAAATTAGTTGAAGTTGATCGATTCTGGAAAAAGCCATGTTGAGATGGCGAAATAATCGATTTACAAAAGTGTTGTAAGTTTGATGTTAAAATCTTTTCAAATAATTTTGGGATAACAGACAGTTTAGCTATGCCTCTATAATTTGAAATGTCAGACCTTCCACCTTTTTTATGTAATGGAATAATAAATGACTCTTTCCAAATAGATGGAAAAACAGAAGTCTCCAGGGACAAATTGAATAGTTTTAATAAAGGTAACTGTAACGAAGCACTGCATTCCTTTATAACACAACTTGGAATATTATCAGCACCAGGAGAAAAAGATGATTTCAATGTCCGAATGGCTGAAACCAGAGACACAAGGGAAACACTTGGAACATTGATAATATTCGTTGCAGGACTTTCAAATGAGTAAGACGGGGCGTGTGAGACATCGGAAGAATAAGTGGATTGAAAAAATTTTGCAAAAAGATCTGAGGAATCTTGATCATTACAAGTTTTTTCTTCTCCAAGGAAAAACATGGAAGGTAAATTGTATAATTTACGCTTCGAGTTTACAAACGAATAAAATTGCTTCGGATCACGAACGAATTTCCTTTTACAACGTAAAAGGTAATTTTCATAACACCTAGCATTTAAAAGATTAAAATTTGACTTGGCTATTGAGTATTTAGACCAGTCAACGATTGAACCAGACTTTTTAAAATTCTTAAAACATTTGGTTTTAATGTTTCTAAAATTAGAAAGAGTCTGAGTAAACCAGGGGGGCTTATTAGAAGCAGGCCTAGAGTGGTACGAAGGGACACAGACATCAAGGATAGAGCTTAAAGATTCATAGAAAATATTAGCTGCCAAATTAACATCAACTGAGTCGTATAAAAGCGTCCAGTCATTTGCATTAATTAAATCATTAAGCAAGACAAAATTGCATTTATAAAAACAGCGACGCCTTATTTGGGGAATCGGAGCAGAAATAGGTGACATCTTTATGGAAAACAAGACATCTAAGGTGGGATGATGCAAATCTTCTGGCATACAGATAGGGGTTGTTCTGGTAACATTAATGACAGAATCATCATTAATAAAAACCAGATCAAGTGAACGATTCAAATGATTCAAAATAGAGTTCATTTGAAACATTGATAGACTAAACAGTTCATCAAAAAGATAATGATCTGTAGACGGAACAAGGTAGTTAAAATTGGGAGCTGACGACCAAGTAGTGTTAGGTATATTAAAGTCACCTAGCACTATGAATAAGTCATTATCATTTACATGCTCAAAAATTTCTTTAATACAAGTTATATGTTGTGCATACACTTGTACATCAGAAGAGGGAGGAACATATGAGCAAGTGACATATATGCAAAGAGATGGGAGAGTTATTTTAACCCCAATAATCTCAGCATCATGAAGTGCTTTGAAACTTAATGATTCGGAGAGAATATCGGCCTTAACAGCTATTAAGACACCCCCTCCTCTGCGAATCAATCGATCACATCTATAAATAGTGAAGTTATTAGATAGAATCTCACTATTATAAATTTTAGGACTAAGCCACGTTTCAGTGAACACAATGACATCATATTGAAAACTGAAACTGCTCAAAAATAAACCATTAAGTTTGGAATTTAGGCCTCGAACGTTTTGATATTCCAAAGACAGATTCGGTAAAGAATTTATACTATTTAGTTTTTTGATACAATACTAACTGAAGATTGTACCGAAGTAGGGTTCAGTGTTACGGGAGGTAATCGGTTTCGATTCTTAGGCTTGAATTCATGTACAACTATATGCGGTGGCCAAAACTTGGCATCACATATAGTTGTGAAGTGCTCAACCGGCACACTGATTTTAAACGAAGCAATTTCACGTGGTGTTGCGAAATTAAACTTCGAGATAAAAACATTTGCTGAAGACTTACTAGCGATAAACGCTGATATTGCTTCGCACGTCGTGTCAGATGAAAGCCTGGATAAAAAAACCTGCTTTCGAGGAGACACAACTGATAAAGTGGGCACCGTGGGTTCAGAGATAGCTAACAGATTGTTATTCACTGTTTGAACAACAACCGGGGACGCTCTTACTTTTATAGTGGGACTTTGATTAGGCTCGACAGTTTTAGTAGAAGTACCAGTAGCACCAGGTGGTGTTGACAAGTCTACAGAAGGTGGATTGGAAATAGATTCTGGATTAGGGGAAGTAGGAGCTAAAGAATTTGGAGACAACATTGGTACAGAAGGTGGTACCAATAATGTTGTAGTCTCCATTAGATTGTGTGAAGTTTCAAAATTATACTGTTTTAATATTTCTTCACCAGCTTCTATATCAGTAGAAAGCTGTTTTGAAATATTGCACAGTTTTAAAAATTGAACTCTCACCGAATTATACATCTTAGAAAAATTAATTTGTTTTTCCAAGCAACTCGGGCAAGACCAACGTAAACCACCGCAACCAATTTTGGTAGTGGACATGATTTTGTCATAGTCACGCCCAGTGAGGCCAGCACATTTAGTGTGCATCAAGTTCTCACACAACCAGCAATTAACAAATTGTGCTTGTGCAGAGTCAACAACCTGCCTAAAAGAACATGATTTCTTACAGCATGTCATATTGGCAATTGGGGTTAAACAAAATTGAAGCGAGAAAAAAAACAAAAATAAAAAGCGAAAGAATGCAAAACTAAAAGAGATAAGAACGTGTTGAGAGCACTAAAAACAAACAACAACAAAAAGAGCGGCAATACTAATAAGAATCGCGCACAAATAAGAATACTGTGCACAAAACAAACTAATGAGAACAAATTCAGACACAAGTGTGTATGCAAGCAAAATGTAACATACAACAACAAGTGAGAGCAGATGAAACAGAAAGCCGGCAAACAGCGACGCAAAACAAAAACGATAATAGAAATCAAAATCGCCGATGCACCAAAACCGAAAATGAAAATCGGTAATAACTGAAGCACAAAGCACAGCGGATCAAACCTTGCACAGCAATGTAATGATAGTTATCCAAAGTCAACCGAACGCGACAGTGCGACAATTATGGTGATATAACAAGTGATAATTCAATTAAAACTCAAGAGCACAAAAAAATACGTGTGAACACTCTCAACTGAGAACTCTCTCTGTGATGTGCAGTAGATGTTGTCTATTTTCAAATACTTGCACAGGTCATTTATAATGGAATTCTTGTATTCTGTTCCCAGGTGCGTAATGAACGTCTTCATTGGACCGTACTTCAGAATAAAAAATTCGAATGTGACTTTTACGACAGTTGTTGCAACAGGAATTGCACTAAATACTTTGTCAAATCACATATTAGAGTGATTGCGTATAATTCCCATTTTCCGAACGTGGTAGTGGACCAATTGTGTCTACTATCACTCTGTCAAAAGCATATTGTGGATTTTCGGTAATTATAATAGATGATCTTATATGTTTTTTCGTTTTCGACGTCAAGCATTCTGAACATTTATTTATGTACTCTTTGATATGACGTGTCATATTTTTCCAATAATAATATATTTTAACTTTGGCAAAAGTTTTTATAGACCCCACATAGTATATATTCTTGATCAGGACGACGAGCTGAGTCGATTTAGCCCTGTCCGTCTGTCTGTCCGTTCGTCCGTCCGCCTGTCTGTCCGTATGGTTGAACGCGTCGATTTCATAAACTAGACGAGCTAGACAGCTGAAATATTTGGTAGGTCTGTGTAAAGCACACGCAGGTCAAGTTTTTTTCGTATGAACGATAACTATTTTTGTTGTAATGTTATCGATTTTAATGCTTATCGAAAATATGATATGATATGTCTACGCCTGCTGGGGGCGTGTAAAATGCATATGTCTGTGCCACCTATATAAATAAGCTTAATAAGAATTGCTAAGACGACAAAAGGAATTTCTAAGAAATATTAAGATGTATATAATTCGACTTAATGTTGAAGTTCTACAAATAATTGATCTGCTTGTTCTAAAAATAATTACTTCACAATTATCAACAGCGTCCCGCTATCCAAAATAATAACGTCTGGTTCGTTTTGAGGTTTTATTGAGAGTGGTCACTCTCCTTTATTCAGTTTTATTCTAAGGCTTATTACATAGATATTCCCATTGGATTTTGTTGCAATGTGGAATTATTTTCGTTATTAACTTATATATATATGTGTATATATACGTATAAATGTACAGATGGTACATACTCAAGAAGTGCTTGGCTTGGCTAGCGATCTCACGTTGCGGCCCGTCCGCATAAGTGGCGGATCGTATTACTGCACTTATATATATATATATATATATATATATATATATATATATATATATATATATATATATATATATATATATATATATATATATATATATATATATATATATATATATATAAGTGCAGTAATACGATCCGCCACTTATGCGGACGGGCCGCAACGTGAGATCGCTAGCCAAGCCAAGCACTTCTTGAGTATGTATATATAAATATAAATATAAATATATATATATCGGAAGTTCATTGATTTGGTCCATAGCCGCTGACTCAGCGAAGCGAGTCTCGGTGCTTATGCTTCCACGTTTCTTTCTAAACTGCCTGACAAGGCCAGTGTTATTCCTCAGCATAGCTCCGAACCACACTCGGCGACTGCGACACAACGCTGTTGCCCCGCTAAGTGACAGGATGTAAGCGACCAATCAGAACACAATTAGAATCTGATGCAATATTACTAATGTGTTGGAATGCTTGTGGTGAAATACCCAATACTGAATACTCATACACTTACACATACAGCACGTACGTGCAGTACGCAGCAACAATCACATACAGTGCGTACATCCAGTACGCTCCGACACGGCCATCCTGAACATAACACGTCCTCTCTCATAGACGGATAACCATCGTCTCTCTCAGACGGATAACCATCGTCTCTCTCTCTCTCTTCTTACGTAGCAAAAGATTCTAAACTGAATTCATCGTCTGTCTTAGACGGATAACCATCGTCTCTCTCAGACAGATAATCATCGTCTCTCATAGACAGATAACCATCGTCTCTCATAGACAGATAACCATCGTCTGTCATAGACGGATAACCATCGTCTCTCATAGACGGATAATCATCGTCTCTCTCAGACGGATAACCATCGTCTCTCATTGACGGATTACCATCGTCTCTCTCTCTTCTTATGTAACAAAAGATTCTAAACTGAATTCATCGTCTGTCATAGACGGATAACCATCGTCTCTCATAGACGGATAACCATCGTCTCTCATAGACGGATAACCATCGTCTCTCATAGACGGATAACGATCGTCTCTCTCAGACGGATATCCATTCTGACATTCGCATCTGTAATGTCTCAGCAATAAATTTTTGACATTCACATCTCTGATGTCTCAGCAATACATTCATCGGCAACTACATCTCTGCCACAGCAACAACATTCATTGGGATTCCGTTGTGACTTATGGAACAAAGGATCAGCTAGCTGTAAGTTTGAGGGTATATTCCAAGCAGAGTGTGCAAATGAGCATCCCTCGTTTCGGATTAGTCAGCGCAAGATGTTCTTTCGCTGACTCTTTCGAAAAAAAGTCTGCGAGTGATCGCCCGTCGCTGACTCTTTCGAAAAAAAAGTCCGCGACTGATCGTCTGTCGCGATCACTCAGCGATTTTGCTCTCACTCAGACAGAAACCATTTTTTGTTGGATTTTTCTCGTCTCAGTCCGGTCGTGATTTTTATGACGCAGTCGCGACAACAAAACATCTTTTGCGTATGCATGCATGCACATGCATTCGGGGGTTGTTTTCGCTAGCAAATCTATTGCGCTCTTGCTCACGCTCTAATATATGCAAAGAGCGATCTATTGCGCTCTTGCTCACACTCCAAAGACTTTTTCAAATGATCAAAAATTTTTTCCATCACTTGCAGAGCAACATTGCGCGACGCAAAACGTTTCAATCCCGAGGCGATGCTCGCGCAAAGAGCAAGACGCAAAAGATTCAACGCGTTCCAATCCCATCCGGATTGGAACGTACGAAAACGAAAAATTCTTGTTCAGAGTGAGATCGAGGGTGAGTGCATTTTTTCGATCTCACTCGTGAGCGGATCGCGTGAATGGATGCGTCGGATGCTCATTTGCACACTCTGATTCCAAGTGTTAGTAGAAATTGAGATGCCAGGCTGTTTGTCAGTAATAGTCTGGGCGACGATGGCAGTGATGGAGGCAGAATAATCAGAAATCCGCGATTTCAGAACGAGATTGACTGAATATCCTTCAGTTGAGAAGCTGGCATCTCCAATGCCAGACACTGCAGTCAATGATTTACATTTTCGAAGCTGAAGCTGATTTGCAAACCGACTGGTGACGAAGTGAAGTTGAGATCCTGAGTCCAAGAGTGCACGACACGGAACGAATGTGCCAGCTCGGTTCTTGACAAGGATTATAGCAGTGGCTAGAAGCACCACATCAGACGAGTTAGGAGATATGTGGACTTGAGGCAGAGAAGGTGACATTGCAACCATGGCAGTGGGATGTATTGCATTTGCTTGTTGATTAAGTTGCGGGACTACGTTCGATGTAACTGTTGAAGACTGATTGTAATGCGCGTAGCACACTTGCGAAAGCCATTGCGAAGCGCTTCCTTCAAATGCTGAGCTTAAGGCCACAACCAACGCACTGCTTTTTAATAAATTTTCTTTTAGAATAATTTCAACGGTACTACACTACGATGAAGCGTTGGCGTCCGACTTGTCTGAGTTGAATTTGGGTAACTGCACAGATTTACTTTGCACTGTATTTGATGTCGTTGCTTGTATGGCAGGCCATACCAGTTCAATTAAAATTTTATTTTGTAATTTCATTATTACAATTATTACAATATTACTAATGTGTTGGAATGCTTGTGGTGAAATACCCAACACTGAATACTCATACAGCCACATACAGCGCGTACGTGCAGTACGCAGCAACAATCACATACAGTGCGTACATACAGTACACTCCGACACGGCCATCCTGAACATAACTCGTCCTCTCTCATAGACGGATAACCATCGTCTCTCTCAGACGGATAACCATCGTCTCTCTCTCTCTCTTCTTACGTAGCAAAAGATTCTAAACTGAATTCATCGTCTGTCTTAGACGGATAACCATCGTCTCTCTCAGACAGATAATCATCGTCTCTCATAGACAGATAACCATCGTCTCTCATAGACAGATAACCATCGTCTGTCATAGACGGATAACCATCGTCTCTCATAGACGGATAACCATCGTCTCTCTCAGACGGATAACCATCGTCTCTCTCTCTCTCTTCTTACGTAGCAAAAGATTCTAAACTGAATTCATCGTCTGTCTTAGACGGATAACCATCGTCTCTCTCAGACAGATAATCATCGTCTCTCATAGACAGATAACCATCGTCTCTCATAGACAGATAACCATCGTCTGTCATAGACGGATAACCATCGTCTCTCATAGACGGATAATCATCGTCTCTCTCAGACGGATAACCATCGTCTCTCATTGACGGATTACCATCGTCTCTCTCTCCTCTTATGTAACAAAAGATTCTAAACTGAATTCATCGTCTGTCATAGACGGATAACCATCGTCTCTCATAGACGGATAACCATCGTCTCTCATAGACGGATAACCATCGTCTCTCATAGACGGATAACGATCGTCTCTCTCAGACGGATATCCATTCTGACATTCGCATCTGTAATGTCTCAGCAATAAATTTTTGACATTCACATCTCTGATGTCTCAGCAATACATTCATCGGCAACTACATCTCTGCCACAGCAACAACATTCATTGGGATTCCGTTGTGACTTATGGAACAAAGGATCAGCTAGCTGTCAGTTTGAGGGTATATTCCAAGCAGAGTGTGCAAATGAGCATCCCTCGTTTCGGATTAGTCAGCGCAAGATGTTCTTTCGCTGACTCTTTCGAAAAAAAGTCTGCGAGTGATCGCCCGTCGCTGACTCTTTCGAAAAAAAGTCCGCGACTGATCGTCTGTCGCGATCACTCAGCGATTTTGCTCTCACTCAGACAGAAACCATTTTTTGTTGGATTTTTCTCGTCTCAGTCCGGTCGTGATTTTTATGACGCAGTCGCGACAACAAAACATCTTTTGCGTATGCATGCATGCACATGCATTCGGGGGTTGTTTTCGCTAGCAAATCTATTGCGCTCTTGCTCACGCTCTAATATATGCAAAGAGCGATCTATTGCGCTCTTGCTCACACTCCAAAGACTTTTTCAAATGATCAAAAATTTTTTCCATCACTTGCAGAGCAACATTGCGCGACGCAAAACGTTTCAATCCCGAGGCGATGCTCGCGCAAAGAGCAAGACGCAAAAGATTCAACGCGTTCCAATCCCATCCGGATTGGAACGTACGAAAACGAAAAATTCTTGTTCAGAGTGAGATCGAGGGTGAGTGCATTTTTTCGATCTCACTCGTGAGCGGATCGCGTGAGTGGATGCGTCGGATGCTCATTTGCACACTCTGATTCCAAGTGTTAGTAGAAATTGAGATGCCAGGCTGTTTGTCAGTAATAGTCTGGGCGACGATGGCAGTGATGGAGGCAGAATAATCAGAAATCCGCGATTTCAGAACGAGATTGACTGAATATCCTTCAGTTGAGAAGCTGGCATCTCCAATGCCAGACACTGCAGTCAATGATTTACATTTTCGAAGCTGAAGCTGATTTGCAAACCGACTGGTGACGAAGTGAAGTTGAGATCCTGAGTCCAAGAGTGCACGACACGGAACGAATGTGCCAGCTCGGTTCTTGACAAGGATTATAGCAGTGGCTAGAAGCACCACATCAGACGAGTTAGGAGATATGTGGACTTGAGGCAGAGAAGGTGACATTGCAACCATGGCAGTGGGATGTATTGCATTTGCTTGTTGATTAAGTTGCGGGACTACGTTCGATGTAACTGTTGAAGACTGATTGTAATGCGCGTAGCACACTTGCGAAAGCCATTGCGAAGCGCTTCCTTCAAATGCTGAGCTTAAGGCCACAACCAACGCACTGCTTTTTAATAAATTTTCTTTTAGAATAATTTCAACGGTACTACACTACGATGAAGCGTTGGCGCCCGACTTGTCTGAGTTGAATTTGGGTAACTGCACAGATTTACTTTGCACTGTATTTGATGTCGTTGCTTGTATGGCAGGCCATACCAGTTCAATTAAAATTTTATTTTGTAATTTCATTATTACAATTATTACAATATTACTAATGTGTTGGAATGCTTGTGGTGAAATACCCAACACTGAATACTCATACAGCCACATACAGCGCGTACGTGCAGTACGCAGCAACAATCACATACAGTGCGTACATACAGTACACTCCGACACGGCCATCCTGAACATAACTCGTCCTCTCTCATAGACGGATAACCATCGTCTCTCTCAGACGGATAACCATCGTCTCTCTCTCTCTCTTCTTACGTAGCAAAAGATTCTAAACTGAATTCATCGTCTGTCTTAGACGGATAACCATCGTCTCTCTCAGACAGATAATCATCGTCTCTCATAGACAGATAACCATCGTCTCTCATAGACAGATAACCATCGTCTGTCATAGACGGATAACCATCGTCTCTCATAGACGGATAACCATCGTCTCTCTCAGACGGATAACCATCGTCTCTCATAGACGGATAACCATCGTCTCTCTCAGACGGATAACCATCGTCTTTCATAGACGGATTACCATCGTCTCTCTCTTCTTATGTAACAAAAGATTCTAAACTGAATTCATCGTCTGTCATAGACGGATAACTATCGTCTCTCATAGACGGATAACCATCGTCTCTCATAGACGGATAACGATCGTCTCTCTCAGACGGATATCCATTCTGACATTCGCATCTGTGATGTCTCAGCAATAAATTTTTGACATTCACATCTCTGATGTCTCAGCAATACAATTCTTGACATTCACATCTCTGATGTCTCAGCAATACATTCATCGGCAACTACATCTCTGCCACAGCAACAACATTCATTGGGAACAGAGCTGTTAATTTTTCCATTTGAATGGAAATGCAAAATGGGTTTTAAAAAGGTAAAACCCATTTTGAATTTCCATTCAACTGGAAAAATTAACAGCTCTGATTGGCAACTACATCTCTAGTGTCACAGCAACAACATTCATTGGCAACTACATCTCTGATGTCACAGCAACAACATTCATTGGCAACTACATCTCTAGTGTCACAGCAACAACATTCATTGGCAACTACATCTCTAGTGCCACGGCAACTACATCTCTAGTGCCACAGCAACAACATTCATTGGCAACTACATCTCTAGTGCCACAGGAACAAAATTCATTGGCAGCTACATCTCTGGTACCACAGCTAAAACATTCATCAAATGTCAGTGTTAAGGGATATCTCATTTCAATTTTCAAAGTACATCGTTCTCTTCCGCAACAACTCGCTCATTTGGCTTTCCATCAAATGTCAGTTTGGCAGGATATCATTCAAATTCAGTAGCTTTTACTTTTACAAACCCGACCATTTGGCTTTCCATTTTATCATACCACATTTAAACAGGCTCTTGCCGCCCCTCTGCGACGATACGTAAACAGCACGAACTGCACGCGCCGACACGGCCATCCTGACCATTACACGACCTCGTGTAGGCAGGAATACTGACCATCCTTACGTACATTTTCAACACCTCATTGCTTCATTAAAGAAACCAAATACAGCGCAATATCAATAACTCAATCAATCAACCAATTTCTTTAAATTCTTTCTTTAGTTCTGAATTTCTCTTACTTAGCTTTTAACAATTCAACTTGTCAACAAGCATTTTCTTTTAAGCATTTTCATTAACCAATTCAATTCAATTTTTTTTTTTGTTTGTTTTTTTTTTTTATAACAATTCATTAAACATTTTCAATTAACATCCACTTTTGTTCTCATTCTCATTTTCGTCCCACCTGGACGGATAACCATAGTCCCACCTGGACGATTCACTTTTAATCTACACTTGAGCCTTTGACAAGCTTGAATTCTTAAGAAACACTTACTTCTGTAGGTTTTCTAATAACTTCATGACAATATTTATATTCGCTTGCTTAATAACGACTTTAACCTGCATCTGTCACCATCCAAGACCTTTATTACCAAAAATTGTCCCATCAATTTTGGGTCTAGTTTGATTTGGTGTCTCTCCTCGTTTTTGAAAATGACATAAGCACAGTGTCTTAAAACGGCTGCCTTGGGTTTGTCGAATCGATATAATTTTAAACAAAAGTCAATTTCCTTTTCATAATTTATAATTCATACTTCATGCCTCATACTTCATACTTCTTACTTCATTCTTCATTCTTCATTCTTCATTCTTCATTCTTCATTCTTCATTCCTCATTCTTCATTCTTTATACTTCATATTTTATACTTCATACTTCATTATTTATACTTCATATTTCATACTTTATACTTTCAAGTGTTTCACACTATTTGACTCTCTTTTATTCAGTTTTAGAGTTACACAATCAAATGCCCCACACGCCATGATCAAAACAACATTCGTTATTTTGCACTTGTGCTTGCATTGTGACTTGTACATTCTGCCATTCTCTTTGGTCAACAATAATAATAACCCTCATGGTTATCTTCACTTTCATTTCAGTGGCTTCAACATTCTTAATTTCTTTATTTTCTTTCTTTATACCATCTGCAATGGTTTTGTCACTCTCAACAATATTATAATCATCACAAACATTCAACTCAACGTGTACTTCACCATCTTGCAATTTTCTCAGATCTCTCAACTATATCATAACCATCACAAACATTCAACTCAACGTGAACTTCACCATCTGGCAATTAAATGCAACTTTATTTTCTTATCTGAACAGAATTGATTAAACTTTACGCCCGTAAAACACCTTTTTGATCAGCTATTTTTCGGTTTGGTACTCCAAACACCGAAACAGCTGATTAACCATCTTTACGCAACTCTCACTGTCTAATTTAAGGCTATGACTTGAACAATAATATACTCCTTTACTTTACTTTATCCAGAGTCACAATCTGTAATCACAGTAAAGTTCCTGAACCAACTGATAATGCCGAAAATGTTTAATGGAGTTTACAACTAAGGTTTCCAACTGATACGAGTGGTATCTTGAGATTTTAAATTGACAATATTGTTTTCCATGTAATCATCGCTTATTACATAAAACAGAATTTCAATGCAATTGTCATCAATTTTTACGCTACTTAATATTTGTACCGTACTACATTTTCTACTATGCTCTTTAGCATAACATTATTTAATCTCTTGCAAACAAATTTTGTACTTAGCTTCTTTTTTTTCATCAACGAGCATTGCTCCAGAATCGAAGGTGATTTAAAAAAATCATACTCTATGGTTCGTATATCCCTTTGGTATTACGACGTTACACTGCTCCGCTCGCTTTTCTTGGTCGAATGTCTTGTTTATATTAGATTCTATATTTGGGCATTCGGTAGATATGTGACCCAATTCTCCGCACTTGTAGCATATTACGTTTGATTTTCCACGGTAATGAGCTTCTATTCCGCCACGTCGTTCATTATCACTCACGTTGTAATCGGTTATCAAAACTTGCTAGTGAAGCAAGAGTGACTGAAACAGCAATCTCTTCAATTTGCATTTGTATTTGGCGCCATTTCAGTTCTGAAATCATGCGGCTTGCATGGATTGTAAGGTCAGTCGATTTAACAAAAACTTTAGAAACATCGCGGCTGCTTTAAACTCGGTCCAGGTTATTTCAGCGTATCACACTTGCAAAAGCCATTGCGAAGCGCTTCCCTCAAATGCTGAGCTTAAGGCCACAACCAACGCACTGCCTTTTAATAAATTTTCTTTTAGAATAATTTCAACGGTACTACACTACGATGAAGCGTTGGCGCCCGACTTGTCTGAGTTGAATTTGGGTAACTGCACAGATTTACTTTGCACTGTATTTGATGTCGTTGCTTGTATGGCAGGCCATACCAGTTCAATTAAAATTTTATTTTGTAATTTCATTATTACAATTATTACAATATTACTAATGTGTTGGAATGCTTGTGGTGAAATACCCAACACTGAATACTCATACAGCCACATACAGCGCGTACGTGCAGTACGCAGCAACAATCACATACAGTGCGTACATACAGTACGCACCGACACGGCCATCCTGAACATAACTCGTCCTCTCTCATAGACGGATAACCATCGTCTCTCTCAGACGGATAACCATCGTCTCTCTCTCTCTCTTCTTACGTAGCAAAAGATTCTAAACTGAATTCATCGTCTGTCTTAGACGGATAACCATCGTCTCTCTCAGACAGATAATCATCGTCTCTCATAGACAGATAACCATCGTCTCTCATAGACAGATAACCATCGTCTGTCATAGACGGATAACCATCGTCTCTCATAGACGGATAACCATCGTCTCTCTCAGACGGATAACCATCGTCTCTCATAGACGGATAACCATCGTCTCTCTCAGACGGATAACCATCGTCTTTCATAGACGGATTACCATCGTCTCTCTCTTCTTATGTAACAAAAGATTCTAAACTGAATTCATCGTCTGTCATAGACGGATAACTATCGTCTCTCATAGACGGATAACCATCGTCTCTCATAGACGGATAACGATCGTCTCTCTCAGACGGATATCCATTCTGACATTCGCATCTGTGATGTCTCAGCAATAAATTTTTGACATTCACATCTCTGATGTCTCAGCAATACAATTCTTGACATTCACATCTCTGATGTCTCAGCAATACATTCATCGGCAACTACATCTCTGCCACAGCAACAACATTCATTGGGAACAGAGCTGTTAATTTTTCCATTTGAATGGAAATGCAAAATGGGTTTTCAAAAGGTAAAACCCATTTTGAATTTCCATTCAACTGGAAAAATTAACAGCTCTGATTGGCAACTACATCTCTAGTGTCACAGCAACAACATTCATTGGCAACTACATCTCTGATGCCACAGCAACAACATTCATTGGCAACTACATCTCTAGTGTCACAGCAACAACATTCATTGGCAACTACATCTCTAGTGCCACGGCAACTACATCTCTAGTGTCACAGCAACAACATTCATTGGCAACTACATCTCTAGTGCCACAGGAACAAAATTCATTGGCAGCTACATCTCTGGTACCACAGCTAAAACATTCATCAAATGTCAGTGTTAAGGGATATCTCATTTCAATTTTCAAAGTACATCGTTCTCTTCCGCAACAACTCGCTCATTTGGCTTTCCATCAAATGTCAGTTTGGCAGGATATCATTCAAATTCAGTAGCTTTTACTTTTACAAACCCGACCATTTGGCTTTCCATTTTATCATACCACATTTAAACAGGCTCTTGCCGCCCCTCTGCGACGATACGTAAACAGCACGAACTGCACGCGCCGACACGGCCATCCTGACCATTACACGACCTCGTGTAGGCAGGAATACTGACCATCCTTACGTACATTTTCAACACCTCATTGCTTCATTAAAGAAACCAAATACAGCGCAATATCAATAACTCAATCAATCAACCAATTTCTTTAAATTCTTTCTTTAGTTCTGAATTTCTCTTACTTAGCTTTTAACAATTCAACTTGTCAACAAGCATTTTCTTTTAAGCATTTTCATTAACCAATTCAATTCAATTTTTTTTTTGTTTGTTTTTTTTTTTATAACAATTCATTAAACATTTTCAATTAACATCCACTTTTGTTCTCATTCTCATTTTCGTCCCACCTGGACGGATAACCATAGTCCCACCTGGACGATTCACTTTTAATCTACACTTGAGCCTTTGACAAGCTTGAATTCCTAAGAAACACTTACTTCTGGAGGTTTTCTAATAACTTCATGACAATATTTATATTCGCTTGCTTAATAACGACTTTAACCTGCATCTGTCACCATCCAAGACCTTTATTACCAAAAATTGTCCCATCAATTTTGGGTCTAGTTTGATTTGGTGTCTCTCCTCGTTTTTGAAAATGACATAAGCACAGTGTCTTACAACGGCTGCCTTGGGTTTGTCGAATCGATATAATTTTAAACAAAAGTCAATTTCCTTTTCATAATTTATAATTCATACTTCATGCCTCATACTTCATACTTCTTACTTCATTCTTCATTCTTCATTCTTCATTCTTCATTCTTCATTCTTCATTCCTCATTCTTCATTCTTTATACTTCATATTTTATACTTCATACTTCATTATTTATACTTCATATTTCATACTTTATACTTTCAAGTGTTTCACACTATTTGACTCTCTTTTATTCAGTTTTAGAGTTACACAATCAAATGCCCCACACGCCATGATCAAAACAACATTCGTTATTTTGCACTTGTGCTTGCATTGTGACTTGTACATTCTGCCATTCTCTTTGGTCAACAATAATAATAACCCTCATGGTTATCTTCACTTTCATTTCAGTGGCTTCAACATTCTTAATTTCTTTATTTTCTTTCTTTATACCATCTGCAATGGTTTTGTCACTCTCAACAATATTATAATCATCACAAACATTCAACTCAACGTGTACTTCACCATCTTGCAATTTTCTCAGATCTCTCAACTATATCATAACCATCACAAACATTCAACTCAACGTGAACTTCACCATCTGGCAATTAAATGCAACTTTATTTTCTTATCTGAACAGAATTGATTAAACTTTACGCCCGTAAAACACCTTCTCTGATCAGCTATTTTTCGGTTTGGTACTCCAAACACCGAAACAGCTGATTAACCATCTTTACGCAACTCTCACTGTCTAATTTAAGGCTATGACTTGAACAATAATATACTCCTTTACTTTACTTTATCCAGAGTCACAATCTGTAATCACAGTAAACTTCCTGAACCAACTGATAATGCCGAAAATGTTTAATGGAGTTTACAACTGTTGTTTGTATGGTGGATTTAATAAAACTGAAGAGAATTTCACAATGCATGTACTTATGTTGCTAACATAACATAACATAATAGGGATGCCAGATCATATTGAACTTACTGTTAATAATAATGTTAACGTACTATTTCAACACTTTTGCTTAAGTTTAATATTATCTGCAAAACTTAATTATTTTTCATTCCAAGAGAATCGACAAACTCGCAATGCTTTTGCTTACTTAAACATTTAGTTAATATGTCTGCTACATTCTTTTGTGTGCTTACGTATTCTAAGTTAATGTCATTATTATGAACTTTTTCTCGAATAAAATGAAACTTAACATCTATATGTTTAGTGCGCTTATGGTGGACAGGATTTAGCGCAATTTGTTTAGCGCTAATGTTGTCGCAAAAGATAGTCATCGAGTCCAGATTTGCGTATCCAATCTCTTGAAGCAGCCTGCGCAGGTACACGGCTTCTTTTGCTGATGTTGACAAAGCTACGTACTCTGCTTCAGTACTACTTTGTGCGACGACGGATTGCTTTGCTGATGCCCACGAAAATGCACTTCCAGCCAAAAAGAACGCGTAGCCAGAATATGATTTCCTGTCAATCACATCGTTAGCCCAGTCTGCATCTGCAAATCCAACCACAGGATCCGCTGACTGTTTGTAAACCAATGCCATGTTCATGGTGCCGGCCAGATAACGCAACACATGCTTAGCTGCCGTTTGATGTTCCACATGAGGGTCGATGTTACTTTGTGACAGTTTACATATGGCGTGTAAAATGTCCGGACGGCTCAATACTGCTAAATACATGAGCGAACCGATTAATGACTGAAAACTTGTTATATTTACCTTAGCACATTCAGTCTTTGTGCAACCAGCTTGGAAACCAGGATCTAATGGTGTAGATACTGGACGGCAGCATTCCATACCATACGTCTTCAAAAGATCATTTATGTATTTGCGTTGACACACACGGATTGTGCCTTGCTTGCCTTCTCTTTGTACCTCCAAGCCAAGGAAGTAGTTTAGCTGGCCTCCATCTTTCATGTCGAACCTTGATTTGATTTGCTGCTTGATGTCTTCGACGTTTTCTTCAGTTGGACATAAGATAATCAAGTCATCAACGTAAACTGCGATGTAGCTGTACTGTTGCTCTTCCTTTTTGAAATATAGACAGGCTTCATTTTTGCTTCTCTGAAAGCCCATCGTCTGGAGAACCTCGTTGAGGGTGTCGTTCCATACTCTGCCAGACTGCTTCAGCCCGTAGATGGCTTTGCGTAGTTTGAGAACTTTGCCACTGTTCTCCTCATCTACAAAGTTTGGCGGTTGCTTTAGGTAAACGTCTTCGTCCAGCTTGCTATTCAAGTAAGCGTTTGAAATGTCGACTTGGTGCATGTGCAACTTCTTCTCAGCTGCAATGGCAAACAGCATCCTGATTGTTTCATATTTTATTTTATTTATTTATTTATTATTAAAGACATTGACAAAACTGGAGTCAACTTAAATTTAAACAATAGAAATATTTATATAATTATGAAGCCTAAAATAACATAAATTATCAATAATACCACCAACTCGGTGGGGGTACTTTATTTGCCAGTCCGGCCAGCTATGCCCCAATTCACAGCCATTTTAGTCAGTGATATTATAGAAGCTATACAAGATAGAGAGTATTTGTTGGAAACTTACAAATTAAATTAATTATAGTCTTAGATATAAGTACAAAATTTAAGATTTAAGATTACAGGTTACTACGAAGATGACCTGCAAGCAATGATTTTATTAAGGGAAGAGAGAGTTCAGAGGAGAACACATGACAATATTTATTATAATTACTACATAACACGTGAAACGCGCTATGCAAAGAATAATCCGATGTGCATAAAGGTAAATACAACGGACGAAAGTGTCTGCTTGTTCTGGAGGGAACAGAAAAATTAAGCTGAACTAACAGACATGGCGAATCAATTTTACCAATAATCAAATTATGTAGGAAAACAATCCCCAGAATTGTTCTACGATTGATTAATGAGGGAAGATTAATAAGAAGAAGCCTACTCTGGTAAGATGGTAAACGAAGATTACGATCCCAGTTTAAATCACGCAACGCAAAAATAAGAAACTGTTTCTGGACCGATTCGATACGATCCTGATACAGTTTATGCTGTGGAGACCAAATAATTGAACAATATTCTAAAATAGGTCGAACCAGCGAAGTATATAATAGTTTTGTGATAAAGGGATCTTTAAACTCCTTTGACCATCGTTTAATAAAACCAAGAGCACCTTTAGCTTCATTTACGATAGTAGAGACATGAAGATTGAAAGAAAATTTTGTGTCAAAAATAACACCCAGATCTTTGACAGTCAAAATTCGTTGCAAGGAAATGTTGTTAATAGTATAATTAACAATATGTGGGATGGTACGACTGAAGGTCATTGTCATACACTTAGAGCAATTTAAATGCAACTGATTAGTCACACACCAACGCTGAAAGGAATTAAGATCATCTTGTAGGAGAAGATGGTCAAGTAAGTTGGAGTATGAAAGGCAGAGCTTTACATCATCTGCATACATAAAAATTTTGGAGTGAACAATACACCTAGGAAGATCATTGATAAAGAGGGTAAAAAGCAGCGGTCCTAAATGACTGCCCTGCGGTACGCCTGATGAAACAGTGATAAGCTTCGAAATTGATGTCCGCAACAATACCCTTTGAGTCCTGCCTTTCAAATAGGATGAAATCCAAGACACAAGTTTAGGGTGAAATCCTAAATGATCAAGTTTGCAAATTAAGATATTATGATTAACTGAATCAAATGCTTTGCTGAAATCAGTATAAATAACATCAGTTTGCATTTTATTTAAAAAGCTATCGTTAATTAGAGAAGAAAATTCTAATAAATTAGTTGAAGTTGATCGATTCTGGAAAAAGCCATGTTGAGATGGCGAAATAATCGATTTACAAAAGTGTTGTAAGTTTGATGTTAAAATCTTTTCAAATAATTTTGGGATAACAGACAGTTTAGCTATGCCTCTATAATTTGAAATGTCAGACCTTCCACCTTTTTTATGTAATGGAATAATAAATGACTCTTTCCAAATAGATGGAAAAACAGAAGTCTCCAGGGACAAATTGAATAGTTTTAATAAAGGTAACTGTAACGAAGCACTGCATTCCTTTATAACACAACTTGGAATTATTATTATTATTATTATTATATTATTATCAGCACCAGGAGAAAAAGATGATTTCAATGTCCGAATGGCTGAAACCAGAGACACAAGGGAAACACTTGGAACATTGATAATATTCGTTGCAGGACTTTCAAATGAGTAAGACGGGGCGTGTGAGACATCGGAAGAATAAGTGGATTGAAAAAATTTTGCAAAAAGATCTGAGGAATCTTGATCATTACAAGTTTTTTCTTCTCCAAGGAAAAACATGGAAGGTAAATTGTATAATTTACGCTTCGAGTTTACAAACGAATAAAATTGCTTCGGATCACGAACGAATTTCCTTTTACAACGTAAAAGGTAATTTTCATAACACCTAGCATTTAAAAGATTAAAATTTGACTTGGCTATTGAGTATTTAGACAAGTCAACGATTGAACCAGACTTTTTAAAATTCTTAAAACATTTGGTTTTAATGTTTCTAAAATTAGAAAGAGTCTGAGTAAACCAGGGGGCTTATTAGAAGCAGGCCTAGAGTGGTACGAAGGGACACAGACATCAAGGATAGAGCTTAAAGTTTCATACAAAATATTAGCTGCCAAATTAACATCAACTGAGTCGTATAAAAGCGTCCAGTCATTTGCATTAATTAAATCATTAAGCAAGACAAAATTGCATTTATAAAAACAGCGACGTCTTATTTGGGGAATCGGAGCAGAAATAGGTGACATCTTTATGGAAAACAAGACATCTAAGGTGGGATGATGCAAATCTTCTGGCATACAGATAGGGGTTGTTCTGGTAACATTAATGACAGAATCATCATTAATAAAAACCAGATCAAGTGAACGATTCAAATGATTCAAAATAGAGTTCATTTGAAACATTGATAGACTAAACAGTTCATCAAAAAGATAATGATCTGTAGACGGAACAAGGTAGTTAAAATTGGGAGCTGACGACCAAGTAGTGTTAGGTATATTAAAGTCACCTAGCACTATAAATAAGTCATTATCATTTACATGCTCAAAAATTTCTGTAATACAAGTTATATGTTGTGCATACACTTGTACATCAGAAGAGGGAGGAACATATGAGCAAGTGAAATATATGCAAAGAGATGGGAGAGTTATTTTAACCCCAATAATCTCAGCATCATGAAGTGCTTTGAAACTTAATGATTCGGAGAGAATATCGGCCTTAACAGCTATTAAGACACCCCCTCCTCTGCGAATCAATCGATCACATCTATAAATAGTGAAGTTATTAGATAGAATCTCACTATTATAAATTTTAGGACTAAGCCACGTTTCAGTGAACACAATGACATCATATTGAAAACTGAAACTGCTCAAAAATAAACCATTAAGTTTGGAATTTATGCCTCGAACGTTTTGATATCCCAAAGACAGATTCGGTAAAGAATTTATACTATTTAGTTTTTTGATACAATACTAACTGAAGATTGTACCGAAGTAGGGTTCAGTGTTACGGGAGGTAATCGGTTTCGATTCTTAGGCTTGAATTCATGTACAACTATATGCGGTGGCCAAAACTTGGCATCACATATAGTTGTGAAGTGCTCAACCGGCACACTGATTTTAAACGAAGCAATTTCACGTGGTGTTGCGAAATTAAACTTCGAGATAAAAACATTTGCTGAAGACTTACTAGCGATAAACGCTGATATTGCTTCGCACGTCGTGTCAGATGAAAGCCTGGATAAAAAAACCTGCTTTCGAGGAGACACAACTGATAAAGTGGGCACCGTGGGTTCAGAGGTCGCTAACAGATTGTTATTCACTGTTTGAACAACAACCGGGGACGCTCTTACTTTTATAGTGGGACTTTGATTAGGCTCGACAGTTTTAGTAGAAGTACCAGTAGCACCAGGTGGTGTTGACAAGTCTACAGAAGGTGGATTGGAAATAGATTCTGGATTAGGGGAAGTAGGAGCTAAAGAATTTGAAGACAACATTGGTACAGAAGGTGGTACCAATAATGTTGTAGTCTCCATTAGATTGTGTGAAGTTTCAAAATTATACTGTTTTAATATTTCTTCACCAGCTTCTATATCAGTAGAAAGCTGTTTTGAAATATTGCACAGTTTTAAAAATTGAACTCTCACCGAATTATACATCTTGGAAAAATTAATTTGTTTTTCCAAGCAACTCGGGCAAGACCAACGTAAACCACCGCAACCAATTTTGGTAGTGGACATGATTTTGTCATAGTCACGCCCAGTGAGGCCAGCGCATTTAGTGTGCATCAAGTTCTCACACAACCAGCAATTAACAAATTGTGCTTGTGCAGAGTCAACAACCTGCCTAAAAGAACATGATTTCTTACAGCATGTCATATTGGCAATTGGGGTTAAACAAAATTGAAGCGAGAAAAAAAACAAAAACAAAAAGCGAAAGAATGCAAAACTAAAAGAGATAAGAACGTGTTGAGAGCACTAAAAACAAACAACAACAAAAAGAGCGGCAATACTAATAAGAATCGCGCACAAATAAGAATACTGTGCACAAAACAAACTAATGAGAACAAATTCAGACACAAGTGTGTATGCAAGCAAAATGTAACATACAACAACAAGTGAGAGCAGATGAAACAGAAAGCCGGCAAACAGCGACGCAAAACAAAAACGATAATAGAAATCAAAATCGCCGATGCACCAAAACCGAAAATGAAAATCGGTAATAACTGAAGCACAAAGCACAGCGGATCAAACCTTGCACAGCAATGTAATGATAGTTATCCAAAGTCAACCGAACGCGACAGTGCGACAATTATGGTGATATAACAAGTGATAATTCAATTAAAACTCAAGAGCACAAAAAAATACGTGTGAACACTCTCAACTGAGAACTCTCTCTGATATCGTATGACAGGTGAGTACGTTTCCCAATAGTTGATGCCGAACTGTTGTCCACATCCTTTGGCTACAAGTCGCGATTTGAACCTTTCAATCGTCCCATCCTTGTCTTTCTTCACCCGAAAAACCCATTTAGTGCCTATAGCTTTTGCATTTTCCGGTAGATCAACTAATGACCATGTATCATTTGCTATAAGGGCATCGAATTCGGACTGCATTGATTTTTGCCACTCAACTTTGTGTTGGCCGTCTAGTGCCTCTTGCACTGACTGGGGTGTCTCGATGTCATCTATCTGGTTTGAACTTTGGAGCATATGATATTCCTTTCTTGGTCTTCCTCGCATTCCTGTACGAATAATTTTAGGTCTTCCAGCCGCACGTTTTGGTTGCTCACTACCCTCATCGCTGCTTTCGTCATCTGTTGCGGTAACAAACTGCTCCCCATCATCGCTGCTGTCTACGCTGTCTCTTATTATAGACTGCTCTTCGGTTACAGATGGATCTGGAACTTCTCTTGTTGACTCAAAGCGAATGATGTTTGTTGCAAAGTCGTTATTGATGTCTTTATTGAGGTGGTGTGTTGTATTGCAAAACTCACCTTCGACAAACTTGACATCTCGGCGCTCAATAACTCCTTGCTTCTCTGGGTCATACAGGCGATATGCTTTTGCTCGAAAAGAGTAGCCCACAAAAATGTACTGCTTTCCTTTAGCCTGGAACTTTGACTTCTTCGTTTTATCCAGCGCAAAAACTGTTGATCCAAATATTCGCAGGTGCTTGACCGATGGCTTGCGTTTGTTCCATACTTCGAATGGCGTCCGATTATTTATTGCTCGTGAAGGACATCGATTTCTCAAATAAGCTGCTGTGTGCACAGCGTCAGCCCATAGAAATTCATCTAAATTTGCATGTATTAGCAAACTTTTAGCCATTTCGACGATCGTACGGTTTGCCCGCTCAGCAACTCCGTTTTGCTGGGGTGTGTACGGAACGGTTAACTGGCGTCTAATGCCGCACAAACTTAAGAAATTGTCAAACTCTTTATTAACAAATTCTTTGCCATTGTCACTTTGCAAACATTTTATCTTTTTACCCGTTTGACATTCTACGTAACTTTTGAATATTTTGAACTTATCAAAAACTTCGCTTTTAGCTTTCAAAAAGTAGACATGTATTTTTCGCGAAAAATCGTCGATGAATGTTACGAAGTACCGATTACCAGCAAGTGATTTAATGTTCATTGGGCCGCACACGTCTGTGTGTATAAGCTCTAATATGCCTTTTGTAACACGATTTGTTTTCTTTGGGAACGGTAACGCGCATAGTTTAGCCTTGTTGCAGGTGTCACAATTTATTTCAGACTGAATTCCTGGAAAACACATTCCCTTCACTAATTGTTCCTGTTCAAGTTTTTTCAAGCTTTGAAAATTAAGGTGTCCGTACCGATTATGCCATTTTGCTGCACTTTCATTTAACAAATGAATCGAACTTGTTTGAGGTTTCATGTAATAAACATACAAATCGTTTTCGCGATGTGCTTTCAACATTATTTTTCCTCGTTTGTCTTTTATCACCGCTTCTTTATTTCCAAATGTTGTGAAATTCTGATGTTCAGCTGCTGTGCTGACTGACAAAAAATTCATTTGCAGTTCTGGGACGTACAAAACGTTCCGTAGTTCAATATTAACATCATTTTCCTTGAATTTCACTGTTCCTATGCCAGGTGACTCTATATATTTTTCTGCAGCTAACTTGACCATGGACTTTTTCTGTACATAATCTTTAAACAAACTTAGCTCACAACACATATGAGAAGTCGCTCCACTGTCAATACACCAAATATATTTGTTTTGCCTGGCAATGCTGTTGCATGTATGCATTACACAATTGTTCGCTCGCTCTTCTACTGCTTGCTGATTCGCTTTCTTGCTTCGACACTCGGCGGCTCGGTGTCCCGTCTTATTACAGTTATAGCATTTGCCGTTGAATTTCTTTGGCGCGTTGCTTTGTTTTTTGCGTTGCTTTTGATCGCCGTTTCTTTCTGCGTTTGTATGTGCGTACACAGCTTCTTCCAAACGTTCTTGCTCATCGAATTCCTCTTTACGCGCTCCTTCTTCAAGAAGCTTTGCTTTTAGTGCGTCGAAAGTAGGTAAATTGTCACGCGTTTCGATGGCCACAATAAAATTTTCGAAATTACTTGGGAGGCTTGTAAGCAACATTATCACTTTTAATTCGTCATTTAGGTGAATGTCTAATTCCGCTAGCTTGTCCATTATTTCGATAAATAAGTTTATATACTCGGACACTTTATCACCTTGTTTCATCTTTAGTCGAATTAGTTTCTGATACAATTGAACTTTTCGCACTGGCCCGACCTGCACATGTACTTGTTTTAAAGCATCCCATGCTCCCTTAGCTGTTGTGCACGCCTTAATGTGCATCAACTGGGACGGCTTTACGTTTAGTATTATGCACGCTAGCGCCTTTTGGTCACTTTTGACCCACTGTGCAGCAGCACTTGCTTCCTCTGGCTTAACCAGGGTGCCGTTTGTGATTTCCCACACATCTGCTGTCACCAATACGCTGCGCATAGTCATGCACCATGTCTCGTAATTGTCTTCGCCTAGTTTTTCAATTTATAGTGTTACACTCATTTTGTAACGTGTTTCCAAATTAAAGTACACAACTAAAATTTGCGAATTTTATTAAATCCCGAACTGCGTAACCTGGGCCCATAACCTGTTGTTTGTATGGTGGATTTAATAAAACTGAAGAGAATTTCACAATGCATGTACTTATGTTGCTAACATAACATAACATAATAGGGATGCCAGATCATATTGAACTTACTGTTAATAATAATGTTAACGTACTATTTCAACAACAACTAAGGTTTTCAACTAATACGAGTGGTATCTTGAGATTTTAAATTGACAATATTGTTTTCCATGTAATCATCGCTTATTACATAAAACAGAATTTCAATACAATTGTCATCAATTTTTACGCTACTTAATATTTGTACCGTACTACATTTTCTACTATGCTCTTTAGCATAACATTATTTAATCTCTTGCAAACAAATTTTGTACTTAGCTTCTTTTTTTCATCAACGAGCATTGCTCCAGAATCGAAGGTGATTTAAAAAAATCATACTCTATGGTTCCTATATCCCTTTGGTATTACGACGTTACACTGCTCCGCTCGCTTTTCTTGGTCGAATGTCTTGTTTATATTAGATTCTATATTTGGGCATTCGGTAGATATGTGTCCCAATTCTCCGCACTTGTAGCATATTACGTTTGATTTTCCACGGTAATGAGCTTCTATTCCGCCACGTCGTTCATTATCACTCACGTTGTAATCGGTTATCAAAACTTACTAGTGAAGCAAGAGTGACTGAAACAGCAATCTCTTCAATTTGCATTTGTATTTGGCGCCATTTCAGTTCTGAAATCATGCGGCTTGCATGGATTGTAAGGTCAGTCGATTTAACAAAAACTTTAGAAACATCGCGGCTGCTTTAAACTCGGTCCAGGTTATTTCAGCGTATCACACTTGCAAAAGCCATTGCGAAGCGCTTCCCTCAAATGCTGAGCTTAAGGCCACAACCAACGCACTGCCTTTTAATAAATTTTCTTTTAGAATAATTTCAACGGTACTACACTACGATGAAGCGTTGGCGCCCGACTTGTCTGAGTTGAATTTGGGTAACTGCACAGATTTACTTTGCACTGTATTTGATGTCGTTGCTTGTATGGCAGGCCATACCAGTTCAATTAAAATTTTATTTTGTAATTTCATTATTACAATTATTACAATATTACTAATGTGTTGGAATGCTTGTGGTGAAATACCCAACACTGAATACTCATACAGCCACAAACAGCGCGTACGTGCAGTATGCAGCAACAATCACATACAGTGCGTACATACAGTACGCTCCGACATATAATTATATATGAACATAACAACAAAGTGTCGTTATGTTATAAGTTCATACTCTAATTTTAAGTTGGCATATGACCACTTGTTATATTGTATACTCAACAATACTGTGGGCATATGCTCATTTGGCATGCAACATACTACACCTCCCTTTTTAAAAAAAAAATAATATATTGTAGTTATTTAATATAAAAAATTATTATTACTATTATTTGTATATCTTTTATTTACTATGTTGTATACAATTTTTCCTTTTTTTTTTATATAAACAAAGTTTTATTATTTTTTATTTTATTTTCGAAATATATATATATATATATATATATATATATATATATATATATATATATATATATATTCGAAAATAAAATAAAAAATAATAAAACTTTGTTTATATAAAAAAAAAGGAAAAATTGTATATATATATATATATATATATATATTAATTCTTTTTTTTTTCACTTATTAATCCTTTTAGTTCTTTTATATGCAACTTCTAACCTAAATCGTATTTTAATCTTAAAACGAACGTATTCGTTAAATGTTCGATGACTTCGTTCTATTGTCCCTAAAGTCTGGTGGTGATGTGCAGTAGATGTTGTCTATTTTCAAATACTTGCACAGGTCATTTATAATGGAATTCTTGTATTCTGTTCCCAGGTCCGTAATGAACGTCTTCATTGGACCGTACTTCAGAATGAAAAATTCGAATGTGACTTTTACGACAGTTGTTGCAACAGGAATTTCACTAAATACTTTGTCAAATCACATATTAGAGTGATTGCGTATAATTCCCATTTTCCGAACGTGGTAGTGGACCAATTGTGTCTACTATCACTCTGTCAAAAGCATATTGTGGATTTTCGGTAATTATAATAGATGATCTTATATGTTTTTTCGTTTTCGACGTCAAGCATTCTGAACATTTATTTATGTACTCTTTGATATGACGTGTCATATTTTTCCAATAATAATATATTTTAACTTTGTCAAAAGTTTTTATAGACCCCACATAGTATATATTCTTGATCAGGACGACGAGCTGAGTCGATTTAGCCCTGTCCGTCTGTCTGTCCGTTCGTCCGTCCGCCTGTCTGTCCGTATGGTTGAACGCGTCGATTTCATAAACTAGACGAGCTAGACAGCTGAAATATTTGGTAGGTCTGTGTAAAGCACACGCAGGTCAAGTTTTTTTCGTATGAACGATAACTATTTTTGTTGTAATGTTATCGATTTTAATGCTTATCGAAAATATGTTTTTAAACCTGGCAAATATGATATGTCTGCGCCTGCTGGGGGCGTGCAAAATGCATATGTCTGTGCCACCTTATATAGGCTTAATAAGAATTGCTAAGACGACAAAAGGAATTTCTAAGAAATATTAAGATGTATATGTAATTCGACTTAATGTTGAAGTTCTACAAATAATTGATCTGCTTGTTATAAAAATAATTACTTCACAATTATCAACAGCGTCCCGCTATCCAAAATAATAACGTCTGGTCACTCTCCTTTATTCAGTTTTATTCTAAGGCTTATTACATAGATATTCTTCTGTTAATTGATTATTGCACACAAAAGAAAATTGAGGATTGGGCCGTCACAACAGAATGATTCTGCTTCTTGCTATTGTTTTTGCGAAAGTTATGAGACTGAGCCGAGCAAAATCGAAATTGTAACGGGACCAATCGTCAATTGTTTTTGTGTGGAATAATTTCGTTTTGAATGATGAGTCTATGTGTAGTTAGTGATTTGACTAATAATATTAAGTTGGATCACTAACCATACGCCGCATAGACAAGTCGTCGAGATGAGGATCGGGGAACAAAAATAGAAATATGGCAGAATCATTCCGCTTCAAGCGCTCGGACCAAGTGGTCGATTCTTAAATAGAGTTGCACTATGCTCGATTTTTTTCTTGCTCTCTCTCTCTCTCTCTCTCTCTTTCTCTCTCAAATATTTTTGTATGTGTCGGAGCGTACTGCATGCACGCACTCTTTGCGCGTGTTGCTGTTTTCGCAGGACATTATTCATGCAATGTTGAATGGTTGCAGGTGCATTCTTTAATCCAAATGGCATACGAAGATATTCATAGAGGCCTTGTTTAATGGAGAAAATTGTTTTTTTTTTTTTATGGAATCTGGATGCATTTCAAGTTGATGGAATCCTTTTGCAAGGTCTATTGTTGTGAAATAATCTACATAGTTTTCCTAAAATCTCGTCCATATTTGGTATTGGGTGTCTGTCATTTATGGTTACGTCATTTAATTTTCTGTAGTCAATCACGATTCTAAATTTCTGCCTACCTGAAGCATCTTGCTTTTTAGGTACGATCCATATAGGACTACAATAAGGGGAATTGCCGCGGTGTATAATACCTCAGCTTCGTGTTCGTGTGCTTGTGGATAGTAGTATGGTTTTGTATATATGGGCGTAGGCCCATTGGGGGCGTGGCGAATCGGGAAAACTGTGTCTTCTACAGCTTTAAAGCTAGAATGCTAAAATTTGGCACGTAACTTAACGCTACGATTCTATAAAGATTGATAAAAAGATTTTTTGTACACGCCCCTGAGGGCGTGGCAAATCGGATCTGAATATATAGTGATTTTACAAGATCAGCTATTGTTGGAAGCTGCCGAGCTTTTTCGGCAACTCTGGCTCCAATCATTTACGAAGGCAAATAATAAAACCACGATTTAATTTAGCTTATTATTTATTAATTTAATGCCTAGTCCGCGATGATCGTATAGGCAAAGTTAATGCAATTGCAATAGAGATAGGTGTTGCTCGCATGAAGGTGATTTTCGAACTTAAAGAAGCAGCATAAATTTACATATGTATGTGTGTTACAGTTTCTTTTTGTGCCTAACTGCACTATGAGCGAATGAGAATGTGATAAAGAGCAGATGGCTTAAGAGAGGCTTATTTAAGAGCAATTATTAGCTGATGCGCCGAACATCCTCCCCCCCGTTGAAAGACCAAGTCTTTTAACAGGATCATCAACCGGAAGGACGCACAGCTTATTGACAGCTCGACGTGTAGTTCCAGTGGGTGTGTGCAGAACAGCGACTCTCACAGCACCATCAGCTCCAGCGATGGTCTCAACGACTCGAGCTAATGGCCATTTCAACGGCGGCAAGTTTTCGTCCTTCACACATACGACATCATTGATCTTGATCGGAGGCTGCGAGGTGACCCATTTTCCACGCTGTTGAAGAATAGTAAGGTACTCCTCACTCCAGCGCTTCCAGAACAATTGCTGTATGTAAGCAATGCGTTGCCATTGACCGAGGCGATTGTGGTCGAGCCCAGTTACGTCTGGCTCGGGAAAATCGATGAGTGGTCGACCAATCAAAAAATGTCCTGGAGTGAGAACTCCAAGATCATCGGGATTTTCTGAAAGTGGAACAAGAGGACGAGAATTGATTATAGCCTGAATTTGGCATACCAAGGTGCGAAGTTCATCGAAGCCGAGAAGTGATGATCCCATAGCGCGGTTGAGATGACTCTTTGCGGTCTTCACTGCTGCTTCCCATAGGCCACCGAAATGTGGCGAGCGAGGAGGTATGAACTTCCAATCAAAACTGTTGTTGATGCAGTAGTTCTGAACTTCAGTGCGATGTTCCTGGCTCAACAATAAACGTTTCAGATCCGCTAGCTCGTTCCGTGCACCCACAAAGTTAGTAGCGTTGTCAGACCAAATGCATCTTGGAATGCCGCGCGTACTGATGAAACGCTTGAGGGCGCCCAAGAAAGCTGCGGTCGACAGATCCTTTGCGAGCTCCAACCATACAGCCTTAGTTGCGAAGCAAACGAATACGCAGATGTAGCATTTTATTGAAGTTCGGTTTCGTCCATCGGGTTTGTAGTAAAATGGTCCACAGTAGTCGATTCCAGTGACAGTAAATGCCGGTGAAAACTGTATACGATCCTTAGGCAAGTCCGCCATTATATGCTCCACTAGACGAGGCCGGGATCTACAGCATATGACACATTTTCGCAATGCTCGGGAGACAGTTTTCATGCCGCCTATGGGCCAAAACTGGAGTCGAATTACTCCAAGCAAGGCCTGCGGTCCTGCATGATGATGCGCCAGATGAAGATGAGATACTATAGAGAAGGTCAAGGGATGTTCTTTGGGCAAGATAATTGGGTGGCGCGCATCGAAGCCGAGAGTAGAGTGCCGCAAGCGGCCACCAACTCGAAGTAGACCAAAGTCATCCATAAACGGAGAGAGCGAAAGAATGGTGCTTGACGAATGAACATTCTTTCCACTTCGTAGTGCAGAGTATTCTCGGTGCAGCTGAGTTCTTTGAACAAGACGACACAATATGTGCGATCCTTGACGAAGATCGTCCGCTGACAATCCAGGTGCCTTTGTTACGTCGCTGCCGTCATCGAGTTTGAGAAAACTTTCCTGTTCAGTTTCTGGAACTCCGCGAAGTGCGTCTCTTGAATTGGAACACCATTTTCTCAACTTAAAGTTTCCTCGAGCAAGAAGACCTGTGGTTTGTTGCATTATGTCCCGAACTTCTTCAACTGAATTGCCTCCTGAGATCAGGTCATCAACGTAAAAATCTCGCAAGACCGTTCTAGATCCTAATGAGTATGCCGACGACTCATCCATTGCCAGTTGATGCATTGCACGAATAGCCAAAAATGAAGCGGGTTTGGTCCAATAAGTGACGGTATTCAATTTGAAGACTTCGATAGCATCGTCTGATGAGTTTCGCCATAAAATGCACCGGAGCATAGAATCAGGCTCCGCGACCTTCACACACCTATACATTTTACCAATATCACCAGTAAGTGCGATCCAAAAAGTAAGAAAACGAACGAGTGTGTGAAATAAGGTAGCTTGAATAGTCGGCTTTGACATAAGCAAATCATTTAATGAGAACCCAGATGTGGTAACTGCCGAGCCATCGAAGACAACTCTCAGCTTTGTTGTCGAACTCTCTTCTTTGTATACGCAATGATGAGGTAAGAAATATTTGCATTTATTGATCTCTTCGCTGGGCACCAAAGACATATGATTGAGATCAATATACTCCTTTATGCTGAGTATTTCTCCTTTAAAGTTTGATTTCGAGCGAACTTACGCTCTAAATTCAACAATCTACGCTTGGCCTGCAAATAGGAATCGCCCAAAGATTCAACGCCTTGCTTTTTTGGCAAACAGACTGAATATTCCCCAGAAGGTAATCGACGATAGTTTGTAATGAAATGCTGCTCGCAATTAAGTTCATCTATGGTTACCTTGGCATTAGGCTCGAAAACGTGTTCCACTTCCCAAAACTGACGCACCAACTCATCAAGCCGAGTGCTGTGATTGGCGTGATCCGAATTTCTTTGGGTTGCGATAAACGAACAGAGTTTGGGGGCATGTTGCCCGCCACCTGAAATGATCCAGCCGAGCTGCGTTTTCTGCACAACTGGTAATCCAGGTGCCAACTGAATTTGCCCAACACACATCAGCTCGAAGAAGAGACCAGCTCCGATGAGAAGATCAATCAGTTGTGACTTATGGAACAAAGGATCAACTAGCTGTAAGTTTGAGGGTATATTCCAAGTGTTAGTAGAAATTGAGATGCCAGGCTGGTTGTCAGTAATAGTCTGGGCGACGATGGCAGTGATGGAGGCAGAATAATTAGAAATCCGCGATTTCAGAACGAGATTGACTGAATATCCTTCAGTTGAGAAGCTGGCATCTCCAATGCCAGACACTGCAGTCAATGATTTACATTTTCGAAGCTGAAGCTGATTTGCAAACCGACTGGTGACGAAGTGAAGTTGAGATCCTGAGTCCAAGAGTGCACGACACGGAACGAATGTGCCAGCTCGGTTCTTGACAAGGATTATAGCAGTGGCTAGAAGCACCACATCAGACGAGTTAGGAGATATGTGGACTTGAGGCAGAGAAGGTGACATTGCAACCATGGCAGTGGGATGTATTGCATTTGCTTGTTGATTAAGTTGCGGGACTACGTTCGATGTAACTGTTGAAGACTGATTGTAATGCAATAAAGTATGGTGCTTCAATTGAAAGGTACGGCAGATTTGCAATCCTTCAGCTGATGTCCTTTTCTTAGGCAATTGAGGCAAAGGGCGAGCCTCTTGGCCTCCTTATGCCTTGCCATTGGGGACAATTGCTCAAAACGCTTACATTGGAATAGCGCATGACTTGGATCGTCACAAAAGACACAACGAATAGGAGTCTTCGAAGCAACAAATGCCTTTCTTAAAGGAGTACTCATGATCTTTCCTGACTTGCCAACCTGACCATCCTGCAAGACTTGATCCACATTTTCAAGGACTCGACACCGTCCTTGCAAGAATTCTGACAATCTCGACCAAGATGGCAACTCATTAGTAGATGAGCCTTCCTCCCATTTAGCCTGAGTAACCTTGTCCAGCTTTTGCAACACTGTTTGCACGATGACACAGTCAGCAACTTCTTCCCGCGATGCTAAAGAATCCATAGCCCGAATGTGAGACGTAACTTTATCCACCAACTGCCTCAGCCTGCCCACAGATGCATCAACTTTCTCAAGCCGGAAGATTGCTCTGATGTGTGCCTGTACAATAAAACGCTTATTATCAAATCGACGTTGAAGAATATCCAGAGCGACGAGATAGTTGGCTTTGTTGATTTCCAATGAGCTGATGGTATCCAACGCAGAACCACTTAAGCAGGATCGAAGATGCTGGAACTTCTCAATAGGACTGAGATCCGGATCAGCATCTATTATCGTCTTGAACATAGAGTAGAAGTAGACTCCACTAAATTTTGGCAGCTCCAGCTGCGGCAAACGCGATCGATTAGCCATGACGAGTGTTGGATGAGCATTTGAACCACTTGTATTAAGCGTCGACGAAAGTTGTTGATCCGACCGATTTCCTAGTTCACGTTGAAGCAAGGCTTTAAACTTTAACAAGGTTGATTCAAACCGCGCAGGCAAATCACTAGATATGGACTCAAAGTTAGATTCTTCTAGGCTAGTATGGACTGACTCTAACTTGGACTTGTGACTTAATTTGTCAATGTCCATATCGGCATATAACCTTTCAAGTCTATCGAAAAGCGCGTTTGTTTTGAGTTTTAAGAAAGTAACCTGAGCTGCAGGCACTTGATCAACATTCGACTCTGAGTTATTCATTTAAGTTTGTTTACTCGCGAAAAAACGTTTGGTTACAAAATGAATGCACAAGCTAATATACTCTCTAATGCACTTCGAGTTTAGCTGATCTAATATGCAGATTCACTCTTTCCCTGTAAATGCGTGTGTTTGTATGTGTGTGATCGACACAGCTATTTTCGGATTAGCGGGCCTTCTATGCAAACGCTGCACAAAGAAGCGCCAAAAACCGCGACGAACAAGAAGATGATAAAGATAACCACAACGCAAGCGCGACCGCAAGCTTATCTGAGCTTTTATATATGTCTGTATGTGTGTCTTCTATGATTGACACAGCTTTTTCGGCTTAGCGGGCCCTATATGCAGACGATGCACAGCAGGCGCCAAACGCGACGAACGAAACAGACGATTAAAGAGGAATAAGAAAAACTCATAATAATGTACGCACAATGCCATGCACTATTATATACACAAATTAATATATAACTTGAGCATAAATGTTAATGTTTTACACGACGAGATTTGTTATTAATTTGAATGCACTATTTTGCACAAATTTTAACGCTTTGCACTGTCGTGTACGACGAAGTTTATTGTTAATTTGAATGCACTATTTTGCACAAATGTTAATATTTTACACTGTTTCGTCGTACAACGCGATGTGTTATTAATTTGAATGCACTATTTTGCACAAATGTTAATAATTCACACCGTTGTACTTCGACGAAGTTGAATACTAACTTGATACACTAAACGAAACACCACGGAGTGTATAAATCACGTCGGGGTCACCAAAATGTTGGAAGCTGCCGAGCTTTTTCGGCAACTCTGGCTCCAATCATTTACGAAGGCAAATAATAAAACCACGATTTAATTTAGCTTATTATTTATTAATTTAATGCCTAGTCCGCGATGATCGTATAGGCAAAGTTAATGCAATTACAATAGAGATAGGTGTTGCTCGCTTGAAGGTGATTTTCGAACTTAAAGAATATAATACAAAATGATAAGCAAGTGACCGAGCAGCATAAATTTACATATGTATGTGTGTTACAGTTTCTTTTTGTGCCTAACTGCACTATGAGCGAATGAGAATGTGATAAAGAGCAGATGGCTTAAGAGAGGCTTATTTAAGAGCAATTATTAGCTGCTGCGCCGAACAGCTATATTTTGAGCACTATTGATGATAGAGACTTGAAATTTGATATATATACTCAGATACACAACCCAAGATCAAAAAGATATGGCGGACATACCTACGCCTTTAGGGGGCGTGGCAAATCGCAAAACATTATAGCTCCTACAGTTTTAGAGCTATACGCTTCAAAGTTGGATGTTTGTGTTACTGGGGGCCTCCTCTATTGATTCCCCAAAAATAAATCTTACGCCTCTTTGGGGGCGTGGTATGTCGAAAAATACCCTGCATCCAAGTTTTACAGTTACGTTACCCTCAACTCCTTCTAGGAACTTGCCAAATATGATATGTCTACTGTTCAGGCACGAACATAGAATACATAAATATGTAACCCTACCTGCTACACACTCAACGACTAGCACATGTGTGGAATTTAAGAATAGCAGGATGAACTCTGATCGTGACCCCCAGCGATAGGTTAAGAATAAATAATAGACGAACGCTGAGCCCTACAACCTCAGCGATAGTATAAGAATACAATAGACCAATGCTGAGCCTTACACACTCAGCAATAGACACATTAGATTTAAGGGTTGAAATTATGCATGAGGCTGGGTATATATACCCAACCTCAGAAGAATAAAAGTCAGTACAGAACTAAACCCCAACATAGTCAAGTGTATTCATTCATGGTCCTTCGAGCCGGATGGAAATCAACACAGTCAAGTACTGCGTGCTTCCAGCTGAGTGATTACTGTATTCGATCCCGGTCATAAAAGCCGAAACCACAAATTTACTAAATGTTTGTGGAAAGTGCTTAAAAAATATCTTTGGCTTACCAACCCACGCTGTGAGTAGAGGCACAGCACGATCAACCTGGTGATCAAAACAAAAAAACCTCCAACGGGTCAAGCCAAAGAATAAAGAGATGCTGTTAACGAAAACTCTAGAGAAACAATCAGAGATATACGACAGCATCCTGCAGGCCATAGCTTAAAAGGAGGAGTTTGCAGTTGTGGATAAGTTGGCAGCAGAATTCACTGCCAATCATTCACTGCTGAAGAAAATCGGTGTCATCAACCATCAATATTTTACAGAGAAAATATATGATTGGATTATGGAATCAATCAGGAGCTACAAGAAGGCCCTGATGAAGGTCGAAGTTGCCGACCACACTATGGACACCGACAAACCATCTACAAGCAAAAATTGGCAAATACGATCGGAAACATCCAGGCAAGAAAATACTCAAGAGGAAATAATATTTTCACACAGAAGTATGAGCCTAAAGGATGAGTGGATTAAGCTTGTTGACGAAGAACGTCTAAAAGTAAGGCAGTACGTCCATGAAGTGTATGTCTACCTAAACTCAAGCAACCAGGAAGAAATCCTTAAACATAAAGATAAGCTAAACTTCCGATTGAACGAAGTCCAGACACTGTTCACGGGCTTACAGGCAAGATATGGAAAGTCTGCCTACGACAGCGACGATATAGAAGAACTGGAATTCCTCGTCGACGGGCTGTCAGATAAACTTAACAAAAGAGTAAGTGACTTGCAGAACATAGAAGAAAACCTTCCGCTGTTCCAAGATCCAAAGCCCCAGAAACCAAAACTTCCTCATTTCTATGGAAATCCAAAAAAATGGCCAGCGTTCTTCGAGATATTCTCAAACATGATTCACAAGAGGAAGGATATCAGCGACAAAAGAAAGTTGATATACCTAAAAATGTGTATCAGGGGAGACGCAACAGTGGTCATAAGCCATTTCTCAATTGAAGTTGGCAACTACAATGCAGCGTGGGACTATTTGTGCAAGCGCTATGCTAAAAGGTGCCAACTATTGGATATCTCCATTAACCAGCCAATGAACAAGGAACTGAAGACCAATTTTGAAGGCAGTATCCGCAAGTTCGAGAGCACCTCCGTTAATAGGGACACCGTCATCGCTGATCAGAAGCTATCAAGCCATAAAACCGCCGCTAAAAAAGAAAATAGTGGTCTGGAACCAGTGCCAGAAAAACGGAACAGCGAATGGCATTTCATCCCGCCGGCAAGCCCTCACATGGGAGGATTAGGAGAAGATAAATGGTCAGTGGGAAATATATCAAAAAAGGATCAACCGCAAGAGCAGGAGGAAATGGAAGATGGGGACGAGAGTGTAATTGCTGTCACATCTTCGATACAGACATCAAAAGATATCCAATTGGAAGATCAGTCGATTGACGATACTTCCATTGATAGCAGCCCGAAGGATGTCCAAAACACTCCTGCCGAAACTACAACTGCAACTAGAAGTACAGGTGGAGATAAAAATGATGGTATCGTCTCAAATTCAGTAAACAGCGCTTCAGCAACCACAGCAGAGGCTTTGAAACAACAAATTGCTTCGGAAACCACTAAGGCTGAAAATATATTAACGAAAATTAAATCGGCGATCGAGAACTTCATTGAGAGCAGCAACAACACCATTTCAAGGGAAAATATCGTATCCACTACAAGCGATTCGGTTGCATCCCAAAGGCAGTCATTATCAATAGCTGCTCTACGGCAGCATAATCTACAAAAAGTGGATGACCCTAATTTGGAGACCTTGACATCAACAGCAATGATGCAAGCGGTCTCCGCCTCAGCACACTCAACAATTGACGACATCTACAAAGGGTGTACACATTTTAAAGAGAACCGACTTCACTTGGAATGGGAACCGCCACCAGCGCAGAAGACCAAGGAAGCAGCTGAGTACTCGACCAGATCTGGCCTTCCACACTATGAACGGACACATTTCTTTAGGCTTAGTAATAATTATAATAGTTATTTTTGTCATGTATATGATTAAGAGGAGAAACCAGAGACAACAATTGCTGTCGGTCGCATTTTCTGGCGCCCCGCAGAATGTTCAGGCACGAACATAGAAAACATAAATATGTAACCCTACCTGCTACAAACTCAACGACTAGCACATGTGTGGAATTTAAGAATAGCAGGATGAACTCTGATCGTGACCCCCAGCGATAGGTTAAGAATAAATAATAGACGAACGCTGAGCCCTACAACCTCAGCGATAGTATAAGAATACAATAGACCAATGCTGAGCCTTACACACTCAGCAATAGACACATTAGATTTAAGGGTTGAAATTATGCATGAGGCTGGGTATATATACCCAACCTCAGAAGAATAAAAGTCAGTACAGAACTAAACCCCAACATAGTCAAGTGTATTCATTCATCTACGCCTACTGGGGGCGTGGAAAATTAGTAACAAAATTTGTAACGCCCAGCTGCAAAATTCATATGAAATATTAAGAAATATATGTAATTCGATTTAATGTTGAAGTTCTGCAAATAGTTTTTGTACTAAAATTATCATTTTTCGTATAGTCTAGGTCAGTTATGTTATTTTCTTTTTGTGTGTGTGACCCTACCATCAAAAAATATAAATATCAAATATCGAACAAAATTATTCCACACAAAAAAATTGACGATAGGACCCATCATGTATGTATGTATGTAGGCACGAACAGCAGCGCAACTATTTTCATGCCGTCGCCGCCGCGTCTCGAACGCGGACCCTTTTGCTTACACGCTTTTTATCTACCTGCTGCGCCACATCAGTTTTGCATTGCCTGTTGGCAAATCCGAAACTACCTCACTACAAGGGCGACTTTTGACAAATACAAAACTAAAGAAGCGGCTGAAAATGCAAACACAACTCAATAACAATTTTGGTTGAAGAATATGCTAGAATGAATGGCGCTGAATTTATTTGTGACCATGCATAAGCAAACACGCTTGCACGTTTTGATGTATGTGTAAATGTATTTTGCTGTCGCTGCTAAACACGTGTGTGTCATAATTGGCCAAACGTTTTGTTTAATAGATTGCGACTGACTTAACGAAACTTGATGAAACTTTCAGCATATGATTCTATTGAATTTTTTACATTTTATAAAAATGCTAATTCATTCACATGGTTATATTTGCAAAAATTGAAATTGCATAAAATTCACATGAATCTACATAAATGCAAAATTTGAGATAAATTATTAAATTTAATATACCAGATGCCCCTATGGGAAACGAGTATCACGCATTAGGTTTCGTCCTAAGGCAATTTTCTTACTTGTTTTCAAATTGGTTCTGTCTATAATTTGGTCTGTGCGTAGGATTAAAGCGTCGACGAAAGTTGTTGATCCGACCGATTTCCTAGTTCACGTTGAAGCAAGGCTTTAAACTTTAACAAGGTTGATTCAAACCGCGCAGGCAAATCACTAGATATGGACTCAAAGTTAGATTCTTCTAGGCTAGTATGGACTGACTCTAACTTGGTTAGCGAATCAAAAAGCACACGTAAATCACACGAGTCCATGTGACTTAATTTGTCAATGTCCATATCGGCATATAACCTTTCAAGTTTATCGAAAAGCGCGTTTGTTTTGAGTTTTAAGAAAGTAACCTGAGCTGCAGGCACTTGATCAACACTCGACTCTGAGTTATTCATTTAAGTTTGTTTACTCGCGAAAAAACGTTTGGTTACAAAATGAATGCACAAGCTAATATACTCTCTAATGCACTTCGAGTTTAGCTGATCTAATATGCAGATTCACTCTTTCACTGTAAATGCGTGTGTTTGTATGTGTGTGATCGACACAGCTATTTTCGGATTAGCGGGCCTTCTATGCAAACGCTGCACAAAGAAGCGCCAAAAACCGCGACGAACAACCGACGAACAAGAAGATGATAAAGATAACCACAACGCAAGCGCGACCGCAAGCTTATCTGAGCTTTTATATATGTCTGTATGTGTGTCTTCTATGATTGACACAGCTTTTTCGGCTTAGCGGGCCCTATATGCAGACGATGCACAGCAGGCGCCAAACGTGACGAACGAAACAGACGATTAAAGAGGAATAAGAAAAACTCATAATAATGTACGCACAATGCCATGCACTATTATATACACAAATTAATATATAACTTGAGCATAAATGTTAATGTTTTACACGACGAGATTTGTTATTAATTTGAATGCACTATTTTGCACAAATTTTAACGCTTTGCACTGTCGTGTACGACGAAGTTTATTGTTAATTTGAATGCACTATTTTGCACAAATGTTAATATTTTACACTGTTTCGTCGTACAACGCGATGTGTTATTAATTTGAATGCACTATTTTGCACAAATGTTAATAATTCACACCGTTGTACTTCGACGAAGTTGAATACTAACTTGATACACTAAACGAAACACCACGGAGTGTATAAATCACGTCGGGGTCACCAAAATGTTGGAAGCTGCCGAGCTTTTTCGGCAACTCTGGCTCCAATCATTTACGAAGGCAAATAATAAAACCACGATTTAATTTAGCTTATTATTTATTAATTTAATGCCTAGTCCGCGATGATCGTATAGGCAAAGTTAATGCAATTACAATAGAGATAGGTGTTGCTCGCTTGAAGGTGATTTTCGAACTTAAAGAATATAATACAAAATGATAAGCAAGTGACCGAGCAGCATAAATTTACATATGTATGTGTGTTACAGTTTCTTTTTGTGCCTAACTGCACTATGAGCGAATGAGAATGTGATAAAGAGCAGATGGCTTAAGAGAGGCTTATTTAAGAGCAATTATTAGCTGCTGCGCCGAACAGCTATATTTTGAGCACTATTGATGATAGAGACTTGAAATTTGATATATATACTCAGATACACAACCCAAGATCAAAAAGATATGGCGGACATACCTACGCCTTTAGGGGGCGTGGCAAATCGCAAAACATTATAGCTCCTACAGTTTTAGAGCTATACGCTTCAAAGTTGGATGTTTGTGTTACTGGGGGCCTCCTCTATTGATTCCCCAAAAATAAATCTTACGCCCCTTTGGGGGCGTGGTATGTCGAAAAATACCCTGCATCCAAGTTTTACAGTTACGTTACCCTCAACTCCTTCTAGGAACTTGCCAAATATGATATGTCTACGCCTACTGGGGGCGTGGCAAATTAGTAACAAAATTTGTAACGCCCAGCTGCAAAATTCATATGAAATATTAAGAAATATATGTAATTCGATTTAATGTTGAAGTTCTGCAAATAGTTTTTGTACTAAAATTATCATTTTTCGTATAGTCTAGGTCAGTTATGTTATTTTCTTTTTGTGTGTGTGACCCTACCATCAAAAAATATAAATATCAAATATCGAACAAAATTATTCCACACAAAAAAATTGACGATAGGACCCATCATGTATGTATGTATGTAGGCACGAACAGCAGCGCAACTATTTTCATGCCGTCGCCGCCGCGTCTCGAACGCGGACCCTTTTGCTTACACGCTTTTTATCTACCTGCTGCGCCACATCAGTTTTGCATTGCCTGTTGGCAAATCCGAAACTACCTCACTACAAGGGCGACTTTTGACAAATACAAAACTAAAGAAGCGGCTGAAAATGCAAACACAACTCAATAACAATTTTGGTTGAAGAATATGCTAGAATGAATGGCGCTGAATTTATTTGTGACCATGCATAAGCAAACACGCTTGCACGTTTTGATGTATGTGTAAATGTATTTTGCTGTCGCTGCTAAACACGTGTGTGTCATAATTGGCCAAACGTTTTGTTTAATAGATTGCGACTAACTTAACGAAACTTGATGAAACTTTCAGCATATGATTCTATTGAATTTTTTACATTTTTAAAAATGCTAATTCATTCACATGGTTATATTTGCAAAAATTGAAATTGCATAAAATTCACATGAATCTACATAAATGCAAAATTTGAGATAAATTATTAAATTTAATATACCAGATGCCCCTATGGGAAACGAGTATCACGCATTAGGTTTCGTCCTAAGGCAATTTTCTTACTTGTTTTCAAATTGGTTCTGTCTATAATTTGGTCTGTGCGTAGGATTAAAGGGTCTAACTCGATTTGGTATTGGTTGCATTGGTCGAGGTGAATAATGATTAGATGGAAAATTGTTATTGTTAGTATAATTAGGTGTTGGGGAAGATATGATTGTTGAAAATATGGTCGATATGGGACATAGGAATGATTTGGTTGAAGGAATGTAGGAAACTTTTGAATATTCGTATTTTGGTGTGATGGCTTGATAATTTTATCTTGTTTTACTTTATTGTGATATAAATTTAGACAGTGTTCTTCATAAAGATTTTGTTTCATGTAATATATTTTCTTGTTTTTTAGAATTGTCTCTGAATGGATTGTTGAAGTATTGATTAGTTTCAAGAATTGGTTGAGTTTTGATTTGAAATCGGAATATCATTGATTAATTTATACTTTCTATTGTATAAATTGGGGCTAGGCCCAGGATGTGTCAACCCATCCGCAGGTAGATAAAAAGCGTGTACAGATGCTTCGGGGTCGGCCATCTGCAGACTAACTGCACAGGACCGGACAGAAGTGGTGGTGGCATCTGCATTAGGTGTGGTGAATCCGGTCACAAGATGAAAGACTGCAAAAAACCACCAAAATGCTGCATTTGCACGGATGCGGGGCGTACTTCTGTTGAACACATGCCGGGATCGCAGAAATGCCCAAGCACACGCCAAACTACAGCAAAATGTTGAAAATTCTCCAAGGTAATCTACACCGGAGCAAAACGGCAGATGCACTTTTGACACAGATAGTAGCAGAACATGCTATAGATGTAGTGATCATCAGTGAGCAATATAAGCGAAAAGAGAACGGAGTTTGGTTAGATGACGACACCAAGACTACGGCCATATGGATCCCCAGTAGTAGTGGACAACAGCCACTAGAAAGCAAGATGTGGAACTGCTACGTCTACGCACGCTTCAGAAGAGAAGTCGCAGTAGTCAGTTGCTACCGAACCCCTAGCGATGACATAAGCACCTTCCAGAATAAACTGGATGCAATCGAGGATATCCGCGTGGATCGACGGCAGCCCTTCATTGTGGCAGGCGATCTGAATGCACAAGGACGAAAAATTATGGATATGGCCGCTAGGTCCGGGTTAGTGGTAGCAAACCGCGGAAGCAGAGCTACCTTCCATAGGCCGGGATGTGAAGGCACAATACCTGACGTAACCTTTGGATCCGAACACATCGTAGATCGGATAAAGGACTGGAAGATACTCGATGACTTCACGGGAAGTGATCACGAGTATATCTCATATGATTTCCAGAATACCAGTCAGCAAAACCACTCATCATACTCAAGAAAGACTTCCCACAGATGGGACATAAGTAAGGTGGATACAGGCAAACTACTAGCTGAATTAGATAGGCGAGAACGACATTTCGACGGCACATTAACGTCGAAGCAAGTGGTCGAAAGAAGCCTAACAGCTATGGAAAGAGCGTGTAACGTATCGATGCCAAAAACGCACAGCAAACACGGAGGTAGACGACAGGCGTACTGGTGGAACCACGATATCGCAGAAAAAAGGAAATTTCACGACGGAAGCGCTAGCAGCCAAGATTGCGAGAAAAGAACTGTCGATTGCTATCACACGCAGTAAGCATGACAAGTGGAAAGAGCTCTGCAAAGATATAAATAAAGACCCTTGGGGACTTGGCTACAAGATAGTCATGAAGAAGCTGAGAAACTACGAAGCAGTGCCAAACGTGGATGATGACACGATGGATCACATAGTGGAAACACTATTTCCAGCACACATCCACGAGGCGCATGAGTGAGCACCCGTAGAGTTCGATAGTTTAGTCCCAGAGTTCACCGAACAAAAAAGCGCCGGGACCAGATAATATACCGGAAGAGATACTGAAGGTGATAGCATCAGGACGTCCTACTTTTCTACTTATATGTATGTATGTATGTTAAACACAGCTGGGAAGCTTTTAGAAAAGCTCATAAGACCCAGACTACTCGCCGCAGTAGAGGCTGCTGGAGGACTTAGCCCCAGGCAACATGGGTTCAGAGCTGGAAAATCCACAATGGGAGCTATCGATGAAGTGGTGTGGAATACCGCTTCCAGATACCGGAGTACCTCATGAATATGATCAGGAGCTCTTTGCAGGATCGAATATTCCTGTACTCCACGCAAACTGGAACAAAACGGTACAGAGTGACTGGAGGAGCTGCATGGGGGTCAATCCTGGGACCAGACCTGTGGAATATCAGCTACGACGACATTCTAAGACTGGAAATGCCTGAAGACACCTTCCTTATTGGTTATGCCGACGATATCGCAGCCGTCATTACTGCCAGAAACACCATAGAGGCCCAAAAGAGACTTACCCAAGTCATGATCCGCACACAAACATGGCTCAGCTCTCGAGGATTGGCGCTTGCCACTCATAAAACAGAGTTACTTCTGTTCACGGGGAAGCAGATCCCAACCGAAATAGAGATACGAGTAAGCGGAAACCTGATAAGGACGCAGAGGACAGTGAACTATCTAGGCGTCAGAGTGGACAGTAAACTTACCTTCTGGGAACAGCTGAAGTATGCCACGCGGAAAACAGCGACAGCAACGGGGTCTCTGAGTAGACTGATGGCAAATGTTGACGGCCCGACGGCAGGAAAACGGAGACGCCTCATGGAAGCGACAAATGCAATACTGCTATATGGCAGTGAAGTATGGGCGGACACCTTAATGGCGAATGTATGCCCAATGTATGAAATACCCAAGAGAATCAAGGAGTGCCCAAAGGACTGCGAGGGAGTCTGGAGTCCATACTGCATTGGCACATGCATTAGGAATACAGCCTGTGCGATGACCAGCACCGGCAACGCCTGAGCTCATAGGCCCCGGACAACAGCAGCAGCCAGCAACAACGACAACAGCAGCAGCAACAACGACAACAGCAGCAGCCAGCAACAACAACAGCAGCAGCAACAACGACAACAGCAGCAGCAACAACGACAGTGCAGCAGCAACAAACTAAGGACCGACAGCGTTTCCAAGGACGCCCACCAATTTTTTTTATTAATTTAAAATGCACTGCGCTGCATAAAAACTAATCTTAATACCGAAATTGTTAAAATTGAGCGGAAACATTTCTGCCCGATTAGAAGTATAGCCTGTAACGCTATACGAACCAATAGGCAGATACATGTAAAATTTTTTTTATGAACGACAACAGAATTAGTAAATCTGTTGAAAATTTATGTAACATACAACATTTTGAAAGTATAAAAAAAAAACTCACAAAAATGGGTTTAGTAGACTTAAAAACAGTAGACTCTACAGCCAATGTAATTAATAAAGTAGAGACAAATAGTGCTGATTTAGAATTAATTAAAATATTTTTAATAATAAGTGTTGTCACAATGAGCGCAAATTGTATTTATAAATTAATTAAAATTACACAAGTGTCTAAAGAAAAAATTTATGAGCTAAGCAAATGATTTGGACAAAATAAAAAAAAAATTTAAAAAAAGCAATATATCTAAGTTTGTAACACAAAAAAAAAAAAAACACAAATATACAAAAATTCTACATTAACTAAAGTATGGCTAAACTAAAAACAATTAAAGAAATAGATAGAGTAGAAAAACACTTCATGTCCACAAATAATGGAATGGAATGATTTATATAAAGAAATAAATAACATAAAAGTTGACTTTGATAAATCATATAAGTCACTTCACAAAACAGGCCGATTCAAAAAACAACAATGCAGTCAAAAATTGCAGAAATATACAAAAGAAATCCAGAATTTCGGCAAAACGCCTTAAAAATATTGCGCTCTTATAAAGAGTTTATAACATTATATAAATTTGAATCAGTGTATGTTGAAACTTTTAATGGTGCTGTAAGCCCATTAGTTCAACTAAATACATTCGAAAAGGCCATAATATTGTCTACCTTGCCCAATTTCATTTCATTCACTTGTGGAAACTAATACAAGTCTAAACATGGCACAAACGATAGAAAGTTTTCTTAAACTAGCCTCATCATTGATGACAGATTTTGATGATAAGGCTGAAAACTTGCAAAGTTTCCTTGATTCACTTGTTCTAGTTGATTCACTAAAGGGAACTTATGAAAATATCACAATAAGCCTAATAAAGACAAAATTAAAAGGTCTTGCTCAAAACCTAATTAGCAATGAGCAGACAATTGTCGATATTATCTCGCAATTGAAAAAGTCTGTAAAAGGAGAGTCAGTAGAAGTTATTTCTGCTAAGCTCCTAAACTTGCAACAGAAGAGCAAAACCGCAAACCAATATACCCAAGAGGTAGAGAAATTGACTAAGTCTCTAGAAGGAGCTTATATCAATGATGGTTTGACACATGAATTAGCTAATAAATACAGCACAACACCTGCTGTCAAGGCTATGACCCAAAACTGCTCAATAGATAAGGTAAAACCTATTATGCAGGCAGGTACGTTCAATAATATGAACGACGCAATTTCCAAATTTGTAAACAGCTGTACTGAAGCAACAGGTACCGAGGAAGAGGTAATTACCAAAACACCGGTTACCAAAATAACAATAATTACAAAAGTAATTATATTGGCCTAAATAGAGGAAGCTCTACAGGCCGTGGAAATTCCAACAGGGGAAATTTCAATAATATAAGAGTAACCCAAGATATTTCGGGAAACTCGCAGACCCCTCCAGATACTCTAAATTAAATCACAAAATATATACCGTCAACCTTAGTCTCAACAATTTCGTATCATTCAAAAATGTCGCAACAAATAAACAAATAACATTTTTGATTGATACAGGTGCAGATATTTCAAATATTAAAGAAAATTCCTATGTCTTTCATGACATTAATTCCAAAAAAATAATAGACATACGAGGCATAGGAGAAGGAGTAATAAACTCCAAAGGATTAGCCTCAATCGAGCTCCAAACAGACAAATACATTATTCCATACAAATTTCATTTACTTCATTCAGATTTCGCAATCCCATTTAATTGTCAATTAGATTACAATAGTTCCGAAGATTGGTTTATACTTAGACCACAAAACCTAACGTATGCTATCTATGTTCCAATAAAATTTAGTTCTGGTACTAATTCCACACTTCTACCAGCAAGATCACAAGTGATACGCAAAATAGAGTTGTCTTCAGCAGAAGAAAACATTTTAATTCCAAATCAGGAAATTAAACCGGGTGTTTATGTTGCAAACACTATTGCTACAGCAAAAAATACTTTTGTCCGATTCTTAAATGCCACAGATAAATGCCAAACAGTAGGCATTAATAACATAAAATTTGAATCACTTTCGAACTACAATGTAGTTCAACATCTAAAATACAATAGAAAAGAGTCTGTAATTAATAAATTAAAGAAAAATTTTCCAATTTTGTTTAAAAAACAACTTGAAGAAATATGCACCGAGTATAGTGATGTGTTCGGACTTGAAACCGAACCAATCACAACAAACAACTTCTATAAGCAAAAATTGAGAGTTAAGAATGATGAGCCAGTATACGTAAAAAATTATCGATCTCCGCATAGACAAATAGAAGAAATCCAGCATCAAGTTGGAAAGTGAATTGAACAAAATATTGTTAAACCGTCTGTATCACCCTATAATAGCCCACTCTTATTAGTCCCGAAGAAATCTCTTCCGGGCCCTAAAGAGAAAAAATGGCGATTAGTAATTGACTATCGCCAGATAAATAAAAAATTGCTGTCAGATAAATTTCCACTCCCCAGAATTGATATTCTTGATCAATTGGGTAGAGCTAAATATTTTTTATGTCTTGACTTAATGTCAGGTTTCCACCAAATTGAGCTCGAGGAAAGCTCAAGAAATATAACGTCTTTTTCAACGAGCAATGGCTCATATCGTTTCACGCGATTACCATTTGGTTTAAAACTAGCGCCTAATTCATTTAAGAGAATGATGACAATAGCATTCTCACGCTTAGAGCCTTCACAACCTTTCCTTTACATTGATGATTTAATCGTTATTGGTTGTTCTGAACAACACAATTAATTAAACAGATATTTTCAAACTTTGTAGAAAACACAATCTGAAATTACATCCAGTAAAATGTTCATTTTTCATGCACGAGGTGACGTTTTTAGGTCATTAGGTCACAGATAAAGGAATCTTACAAATTTGATATTATAAATAACTATCCTGTCCCTACGGACGCAGACAGCGCTAGAAGATTCGTTGCATTTTGCAATTATTATAGACGTTTCATTTGAATGGACAGCAGATTGTGAAAAGGCATTCCAGTACCTAAAAAATCAACTTGTTCAACCAAATTTATTGCAGTACCCAGATTTCAGCAAATAATTTTGCATAATCACATGCAAGCAAGCAAGCATGTGGAGCAGTTTTAACTCAAAACTATAATGGACTCCAACTCCCAGTTGCATATGCATCAAGAGCATTCACTAAAGGTGAAAGCAATAAGAGTACTACGGAACAAGAACTAGCAGCTATACACTGGGCAATAACACATTTTCGACCATATATATATGGCAAACATTTTACAGTAAGAACTGATCACAGACCTTTAACATATTTATTTTCAATGGTAAACCCCAGTTCCAAATTAACACGCATGCGGCTCGAGCTATAAGAATATGATTTTACGGTAGAGTATCTGAGAGGGAAAGATAATTTTGTGGCAGAGCAGCCCTGTCAAGGATAACAATATCCGATTTAATTGATATGAATAAAAAAGTCCTGAAAGTCACTACCAGACACCAAAGTAGACAAAACAATTTCTGCGCAGAAAATAAATAAGAACTATTGCCAAAGCAAAGTCTTGAAAAAGCTTCTAAGCCCAACGTATACGAAGTCATCACAAATGATGAGGTACGAAAAGTATTGACCTTACGAATAACAGATTCGACATGTTTATTGAAACGTGGGAAAAAAGTTATAGCAAAAATTAATGTTAGCGATTTGTACTCCAATGGAATTCAGTTTTTCCAAAGGCTTGAATGGCAAGCCGGTGTATCTAAAATCAGTCAACTAAAAGTGGCACCGAGCGAAAAGATCTTTGAATCCATTTCAATAGATACTTTTAAGCAATTGGGCAATGAAAATTTGAAATCATTAAGAGTAGCGCTACTCAAGCCGGTGTCTCTCATTCAAAATGAGAAAGAAAAAGAAGCAATATTGTCTACATACCATAACGACCCAGTTCAAGGAGGTCATACAGGCATAACAAAAACTTTGGCCAAAGTAAAGAGACATTACTATTGGAAAAATATGACTCGTCATATAAAAGAGTACATACGTAAATGTCAAATGCCAAATGTCAAAAACGACATTACATACAAAGACCCCAATGACAATAACAAACACTCCAATGTACGCTTTCGACAGAGTGATAGTAGACACAATTGGTCCACTACCACGTTCGGAAAATGGAAACGAATACGCAGTCACTCTAATATGTGATTTGACAAAGTATTTAGTAGCTATTCCGGTTGCAAACAAAAGCGCAACAGCTTTCGCAAAAGCCATATTTGAATCTTTTATTCTAAAGTACGTTCCAATGAAGACGTTCATAACGGACGTGGGAACAGAATATAAGAATTCAATTATAAATGATCTATGCAAATATTTAAAAATTAAAAATATAACATCTACCGCACACCACCACCAGACAGTTGGAACAATAGAACGCAGTCATAGAACTTTCAATGAATATATTCGCTCTTATATATCGGTTGATAAAACTGATTGGGACGTATGGCTTCAATATTTCGTTTTCTGTTTCAACACTACACCCTCAATGGCACATAATTACTGTCCATATGAGTTAGTATTTGGTAAAACAAATAATTTACCAAAACAATTTAATAGTATAGATAATATAGAAACCATATACAATATAGATGACTATGCTAAAGAAAGTAAATATAGATAAGAAGAAGCATATAAAAGAGCTAGAATAATGTTAGAAAAAAATAAGAAAAATAACAAGATACTATATGATCAGAAAGTAAACAACATAGATATATCAGTAGGAGATAAAGTCTTATTAAGAAATGAAACAGGTCATAACTTAGATTATAAATATACTGGTCCGTATAAAGTATCAGAAATAGGAGATAAAAATAACATTATAATAACAAATAATAAAAACAAACAGTACATAAGGATAGGTTAAAAATGTTTATTTCATAATTGTGTTTAGCATGGCCATGCTAAGACAAAAACACTACTTTAAATTAATAAATAAAAAAAAAAAATAAATAAAAATATATATATATATATTGTATATATTTGTTGCTTACATTTATTGTTGCTAGCTGAGCATTTTCAACGTTTATATACATGTATATATTTGTTGCTTACATTTATTGTTGCTAGCTGAGCATTTTCAACGTTTATATACATGTATATATTTGTTGCTTACATTTATTGTTGCTAGCTGAGCATTTTCAACGAAAGCGGCGGCGAGCATTTTCAATGGAAGCGGCGGCGAGCATTTTCAATGGAAGCGGCGGCGACGCTTATGTCGAAAATGCTTTGGTAATTTGGTTGCATAACTCCTCCCCCTTTTGATGAGGGATTCTCCTGGATTCCTCTTTTACATTTTGTATAGATATATATTCCTATGAATGGCTTTAGTGTTTTTTATTTCTTCTAATATGATTTCTTTGAATGTTTATGTATTATTTTTATAGTAAGTTTAATCAATGGATCGAGAGAGTTCTCAGTTGAGAGTGTTCACACGTATTTTTTTGTGCTCTTGAGTTTTAATTAAATTATCACTTATTATATCACTATAATTGTCACACTATCGCGTTCGGTTAACTTTGGATAACTATCATTACATTGCTGTGCAAGGTTTGATCCGCTGTGCTTTGTGCTTCAGTTATTACCGATTTTCATTTTCGGTTTTGGTGCATCGGCGATTTTGATTTCTATTATCGTTTTTGTTTTGCGTCGCTGTTTGCCGGCTTTCTGTTTCATCTGCTCTCACTTGTTGTTGTATGTTACATTTTGCCGCTCTTTTTGTTGTTGTTTGTTTTTAGTGCTCTCAACACGTTCTTATCTCTTTTAGTTTTGCATTCTTTCGCTTTTTGTTTTTTTTTTTTTTCTCGCTTCAATTTTGTTTAACCCCAATTGCCAATATGACATGCTGTAAGAAATCATGTTCTTTTAGGCAGGTTGTTGACTCTACACAAGCACAATTTGTTAATTGCTGGTTGTGTGAGAACTTGATGCACACTAAATGTGCTGGCCTCACTGGGCGTGACTATGACAAAATCATGTCCACTACCAAAATTGGTTGCGGTGGTTTACGTTGGTCTTGCTCGAGTTGCTTGGAAAAACAAATTAATTTTTCAAAGATGTATAATTCGGTGAGAGTTCAATTTTTAAAACTGTTCAAAACAGCTTTCTAGTGATAAAGAAGCTGGTGAAGAAATATTAAAACAGTATAATTTTGAAACTTCACACAATCTAATGGAGACTACAACATTACCAATGTTGTCTCCAAATTCTTTAGCTCCTACTTCCCCTAATCCAGAATCTATTTCCAATCCACCTTCTGTAGACTTGTCAACACCACCTGGTGCTACTGGTACTTCTAATAAAACTGTCGAGCCCAAAGTCCCACTATAAAAGTAAGAGCGTCCCCGGTTGTTGTTCAAACAGTGAATAACAATCTGTTAGCGACCTCTGAACCCATGGTGCCCACTTTATCAGTTGTGTCTCCTCGAAAGCAGGTTTTTTTATCCAGGCTTTCATCCGACACGACGTACGAAGCAATATCAGCGTTAATCGCTAGTAAGTCTGCAGCAAATGTTTTTATCTCGAAGTTTAATTTCGCAACACCACGTGAAATTGCTTCGTTTAAAATCAGTGTGCCGATTGAGCACTTCACAACTATATGTGATGCCAAGTTTTGGCCACCGCATATAGTTGTACATGAATTCAAGCCTAAGAATCAAAACCGATTACCTCCCGTAACACTGAACCCTACTTCGGTACAATCTTCAGTTAGTATTGTATCAAAAAACTAAATAGTATAAATTCTTTACCGAATCTGTCTTTGGGATATCAAAACGTTCGAGGCCTAAATTCCAAACTTAATGGTTTATTTTTGAGCAGTTTCAGTTTTCAATATGATGTCATTGTGTTCACTGAAACGTGGCTTAGTCCTAAAATTTATAATAGTAAGATTCTATCTAATAACTTCACTATTTATAGATGTGATCGATTAATTCACAGAGGAGGGGGTGTCTTAATAGCTGTTAAGGCCGATATTCTCTCCGAATCATTAAGTTTCAAAGCACTTCATGATGCTGAGATTATTGGGGTTAAAATAATTCTCCCATCTCTTTGCATATATGTCACTTGCTCATATGTTCCTCCCTCTTCTGATGTACAAGTCTATGCACAACAGATAACTTGTATTAAAGAAATTTTTGAACATGTAAATGATAATAGTGCTAGGTGACTTTAATATAACTAACACTTCTTGGTCGTCAGCTCCCAATTTTAACTACCTTATTCCGTCTACAGATCATTATCTTTTTGATGAACTGTTTAGTCTATCAATGTTTCAAATGAACTCTATTTTGAATCATTTGAATCGTTCACTTGATCTGGTTTTTATTAATGATGATTCTGTCATTAATGTTACCAGAACAACCCCTATCTGTATGCCAGAAGATTTGCATCATCCCACCTTAGATGTCTTGTTTTCCATAAAGATGTCACCTATTTCTGCCCCGATTCCCCAAATAAGGAGTCGCTGTTTTTATTAATGCAATTTTGTCTTGCTTAATGATTTAATTAATGCAAATAACTGGACGCTTTTATACGACTCAGTTGATGTTAATTTGGCAGCTAATATTTTCTATGAAACTTTAAGCTCTATCCTTGATGTCTGTGTCCCTTCGTACCACTCTAGGCCTGCTTCTAATAAGCCCCCCTGGTTTACTCAGACTCTTTCTAATTTTAGAAACATTAAAACCAAATGTTTTAAGAATTTTAAAAAGTCTGGTTCAATCGTTGACTGGTCTAAATACTCAATAGCCAAGTCAAATTTTAATCTTTTAAATGCTAGGTGTTATGAGAATTACCTTTTACGTTGTAAAAGGTATTCGGAAGATCTGACATTTCAAATTATAGAGGCATAGCTAAACTGTCTGTTATCCCAAAATTATTTGAAAAAATTTTAACATCAAACTTACAACACTTTTGTAAATCGATTATTTCGCCATCTCAACATGGTTTTTTACAGAATCGATCAACTTCAACTAATTTATTAGAATTTTCTTCTCTAATTAACGATAGCTTTTTAAATAAAATGCAAACTGATGTTATTTATAGTGATTTCAGCAAAGCATTTGATTCAGTTAATCATAATATCTTAATTTGCAAACTTGATCATTTAGGATTTCACCCTAAACTTGTGTCTTGGATTTCATCCTATTTGAAAGGCAGGACTCAAAGGGTATTGTTGCGGACATCAATTTCGAAAGCTTATCTCTGTTTCATCAGGCATACCTCAGGGTAGTCATTTAATACCGCTGCTTTTTACCCTCTTTATCAATGATCTTCCTAGCTGTATTGTTCACTCCAACATTTTTATGTATGCAGATGATCTTAATTCCTTTCAGCGTTGGTGTGTGACTAATCAGTTGCATTTAAATTGCTCTAAGTGTATGACAATGACCTTCAGTCGTACCATCCCACATATTGTTAATTACACTATTAACTACATTTCCTTGCAACGAATTTTGACTGTCAAAGATCTGGGTGTTATTTTTGACACAAAATTTTCTTTCAATCTTCATGTCTCTACTATCGTAAATGAAGCTAAAGGTGCTCTTGGTTTTATTAAACGCTGGTCAAAGGAGTTTATCACAAAACTATTATATACTTCGCTGGTTCTACCTATTTTAGAATATTGTTCAATTATTTGGTCTCCACAGCATAAACAGTATCAGGATCGTATCGAATCGGTCCAGAAACAGTTTCTAATTTTTGCGTTGCGTGATTTAAACTGGGATCGTAATCTTCGTTTACCATCTTACCAGAGTAGGCTTCTTCTTATTAATCTTCCCTCATTAATCAATCGTAGAACAATTCTGGGGATTGTTTTCCTACATAATTTGATTATTGGTAAAATTGATTCGCCATGTCTGTTAGTTCAGCTTAATTTTTCTGTTCCCTCCAGCTTGTTCTGGAGACACTTTCGTCCGTTGTATTTACCTTTATGCACATCGGATTATTCTTTGCATAGCGCGTTTCACGTGTTATGTAGTAATTATAATAAATATTATCATGTGTTCTCCTCTGAACTCTCTCTTCCCTTAATAAAATCATTGCTTGCAGGTCATCTTCTTAAATCTTAATTTATCTTAAATTAATTAATCTTAAATTTTGTACTTATATCTAGACTATAATTAATTTAATTTGTAAGTTTCCCACAAATACTCTCTATCTTGTATAGCTTCTATAATATCACTGACTAAAATGGCTGTGAATTGGGGCATAGCTGGCCGGACTGGCAAATAAAGTACCCCCACCGAGTTGGTGGTATTATTGATAATTTATGTTATTTTAGGCTTTATAATTATATAAATATTTCCATTGTTTACATTTAAGTTGACTCCAGTTTTGTCAATGTCTTTTAATAATAAATAAATAAAATGGAGATTGTATAATTTGTAAATTCTACGAGAAAGTTACCTTTTAATATTTCATTATTGGTGGATTCATTACAATTAAATTGAATTATCTTATTTTCTGTGTTGCTTATTAGTAATGTGCCTTCATTTATTATTTGCATCTTAAGCTCTACGTCTTCTATCATTTTACAATTTTTCTTAATGATACAGTTAGAGCTCAATTTCAGTTCATTTATTGTTTTGTGTTCTTCGTATGTGTAAGTTTTGTTTTGGATTTTTACCACTCTTTCGGGACTCATGTCGATTCTTTTATTTTTCTGGTTTGTTAGTGGGGTTATCAGAAATATTGTGGTTGTTATGATGTTAGTTGGTATTTTAATTGCAATGATTATGTTATTTTCGTGTGTCATGACTCCCATGCGGATTAATTTAATTTTGTAGAAGTCTATGTTGTAGAGTGTGAATACTTCGTTTGTTAGTATAGAAGGATGAAAGAGGTTATATTTAGCTGACGCTATTATGTCTAAGATGGTAGAATTGTTGACCAGTTCCACTGTGCTCTCCCCTAGTGATACGAAGCCGTTTTCAACCAGGATTGAGGTTATATTGATCATTGCTGCCGACAGCGTTGGCAACAGGATCATGATGATGATTGTTATTATTACCTGGAAATTTGGTAGGTCTTTTAACATTTGTTGTATGGATATTTGGTAAATTTGCTTTTCTGAATTTGGGTTCTTCTTTATGTCTTAGGTTTTTATAATTCTTAATAAATCCCTCTGTTCTATTCTCTATGTAGGTTTCAATTTTATCATTTAGTTTCGCTACTTTTCTGGATTTTTCTGCTAACATTTTTTCGTACAATTTCAAGTGATCTACTTTGTGATTCTGTACTTCGAATGGCGTGAATTTCGTGGTGGTGTGGTATGTGTTATTGTAAAAGTATACAGCTCTAGCCATTTGTTCGATTATTGGTCTTTTCTCTTCTATGTTTATTGTGCGAATTTTTTCTGTTAGTGTGTTATTAAGTCTTTCGACGTCGCTATTGCCAGTGTGACTGTTTGGTTTAGTTGAATGGTATTCTATACCTTCTTTTTCTAGAAATTCTCTGACATTAAGACTATTAAATTGACAAAAATTGTTGAATGTATTCTACGATTGTGATGCTATTTCTATCGTTAAGTGGGAAGCAAGTGGCGTGTTTTGATGAATAATATAAAGGATTGTTTTGAGTTAACGTATGTATCTACGTGTACTATCTCATTGCAAGTTCTTGGTGTTTCTGTAAGATAAAAATTGTTCTTTATAGGTTTTCTATCGTATTTCCCACCACTACAAACGTCACAGTTATTGATTATTCTATGGATATGGGTCTTAAGGTCAGGGTGGTATATTTCGAGTTTAAGCTTCTGATAAGTGGCAACTATTCCGCAATGGCCACTCTCGTTTTTGTGAAATAAGGCTATTTGGGTATGCAGTTCATCTTCAGACTCGATATCCCTAACGAACCTAGTGCACTTTACAAATTTTATTTTTGGGTTGGAAGTGTATTCCTTTGCTATTATTTTTTGTAATTGGTAGAACTCATTTTTCCGGTTGTTATTTCTCATCGGAGGATGTTTATTGCTTGGTTGTCTTCTATGTCTTTCTTGCTAATGTAAATTCTCTTTTTGTCGAACACCTGTACGGTGGTTTCGAGTTTCGTTTCTGTAAAAATTAGCTGTACATTGAATCTGTTAACTGCTGTTTCTAGTATAGACATGTCGAAACCCTGATCCTCTTCTTTAGAACGAATCGTTTGAGCTGCTAGGGATCTGTTGTCTTCATCCTTCGTGGATTCAACTTCCATTAGGTTTATTTCGTCCTCTCTAATCCTACTCAAAAAGTCAGCGATGTTATTACATTTCCCTTTTATATATTCTATGTGGAAGTTGTACCCTCCCAGATTGATGAGCCATCACTGCAATCTTGGGCTTATGTCTTTGCCTGTATATTTAGCCATCAGCCATTTTAATGGTTGGTGATCGCTCTCGAGGTTGAATTCTCTACCATAAACATATGGTCGAAAGTATTTTACGGCCCACACTATGGCTAGGAGCTCTTTCTCTATGGTTGAATAGTTACATTCGTGCTGATTTAACGTTCGGGATGCGTATGCGATTGGGTGACTTTCTTGAGGAAGGACTGCTCCCATCGCGAAATTGCTGGCATCTGTAGTGATAGTGAACTTTTTAGAAAAATTTGGGTATCTTAGGACTGGACTATTTGTAACTAATGTTTTCAACTTTTCAAATGCTGCTATGTAGTTTGGGTCGTCGGTGTTGATTGTCATGTTTTTCTTCAGATATCTTGACATAGGGAATGCTATTTTTGCATAATCCTTAACGAATTTTCTATAAAACCCTGTCATTCCTAGGAACGACTTGTTCTGCTTTGCAGTTCGGGGTAATTTTAAGTTCTGAATAATGTTTACGTTATCTGGGTTCGGTTTAATGCCGTGAGTGGTCAAGATATGACCAAGGAATTGCGTTTCTTTCTTTAGAAAGTCACATTTATCTATTTGGATTTTTAAATTGGCATCTCTTAGAGTTTTGAATATTTTTCTTAATGTGGTCATATGTTCTTGAAGGGATGTGCTGAAGATTAGTATGTCGTCCATGTAGACGACGCAATTTTCGCCAATATAGACTTTCAAGACTTCGTTGATAAGTCTCTGGAATGTCGATGGAGCATTTTTGAGTCCGAACGGCATTCTGATGAACTCGTAGTGACCTGACGGTATTGAAAATGCTGTCTTTGGTCTGTCCTCCTCTTTAACGAGAATTTGATGAAAGCCTTTCGCTAAGTCGAGGGTTGTAAAATATTGTGATCTACCCAGTTTATCTATCAAGGAATTAAGATTAGGAATTGGAAATCTGTCGTCGACCGTAAATTAATTCAGTTTACGGTAATCGATGATAATTCTGAACTTTTTTGACCCTGAATTATCGAGTTTTTTCTCAACAATCCATAAGGGGCTGTTATAGGGGGAGTTACTTTCTTTTATAATATTCTGCTTAAGCATTTCTTTTATCTGTCTATTTATTTCTTTTTCGTGGATTTGGGGATATCTATATATTTTAGAATATAAGGGCCTATCCACTGTAGTAATAATTTCGTGGGAGATTTGGTTTGTTGCTGACAAAACGTCCCCCTCCCGAAAGAATAGATCATTGGATTCCGCAAGTAGAGCTTCGACAGCTTGACGTTCCTCGTCATTTAAATGTTCGAGGTTGGATATTCGTAGTCTAAAAAATAGAATTTCTTGTCTAATAATTGTACATATCGTTCAGTATTATTTATTTGAGCTTTGAATGCTTTTAGAAAGTTTTGTCCTATTATTGCTGAGAAATTTTCGTTTGGGAAATCTATAAGTATCAACTGAAGTGTTCCTAAGTAGGGAATTTCTTTGGGGAAAGGTGTGGTTACGGCGTATTTTACAATATTAACACCGTTAAGAATTTTATAAGAACAAGGTCTGGTGAGTTCAATTTTTGGGTACTGTTGTTCAAGAATTTTTGATTTTAAGATACTTGTCGTTGCACCAGTGTCGACTAAGCATCTGATTTCCTCCTTTCCACGTTATTATGGGTAAGTTTGCCCTAGGCAAGGTATCAAAAAATTTACTTCCTCTGCCTGATTTTCTTCCAAAGTTTCGATTTCCATAGGAGTGAAATCGTTCCCTTGGGTATCAACGCTCATATGAGACATTCTTTTTTGTCTTGGGCCATTGTTTTTATTGTTATAATTTGGTCTAGGATTTTGGTTTTGGTTGGGTTGTGGTCTGTTATTTGGCTGTAGATTTGTTTGACCAGTGTTCTTGTTGTTATTAGGGGGCTGGCTGTTTTGACTTGGTCTGTTGTATGTGGTGTTGGTATTAGTGTTAGTGTTAATTCTTGTGTTAATATTGGTGTTAGCGTTATTTTGCTTCTGGTGAGTGTTGTTAGTTGTTTTTCTATATCTCTGTGATATAGCCCTGGGATCATCTAGTGCTTTAATGTTTGAATATTTTGTTTGTAGAGCATGCATAGAAATGCCTTGATCGACATGAATTCTGAATAGGGTGTCTATTTTGTTTATTAATATATTCAACAGATCTCTATCTACTTTATCGTTCTCATATATTGTAGGTTTTAGTTCATCAAACATGTATATTTTATTTATTTCACATTCTGCTTTTTCAAACTCTAAGAACAGCTCTCTTAAACTACTTACTTTAATGAATCTGCATCTGTCGAATACATCCTCGTCTTCGGCCGCATTTGTTACATTAGTTTCGTCTTCATCTGCTCCCAGGTTGGTTCCATCCCCAACTGTCTGATGTAGTTTGCTGCTGCTCCCGAGACCTTTTCGTTGGCGACGATGCTGGTGCCGAATTGGATTAACAGCTCGTTTCCCTGGCATAGCGTCATAAGGAATTCAACGGATCTAATGAAGGCCAACACATCATGTTGGTCATCCAGTTGTCGTAGTTGGCGAAGTTGCTGAATGATATCTTTGTTCGACAACCACTGGCTTGGTTGTTGTTGTTGTTCATATTGTTGTCGGAGTAAGTTTAAGGTTGCTTCTTGTTGGAGTATGACTCCTCTTAAATTATGGAGTTCCTCTTCCATCGTTGTAATTTCGATTCTACGATTTTCGTCGAATTTGTGGATAATGTTTTTGTTTTTTGAGTACCTTTGGTACATAAAATTGTCACTTTGTTGCGTTAATTGTTAACTCACGAATCAATTTATTGTTACAGTTTTATTTTATTTTGTTGAAGAAAATTTTTCTTTGCGACGTGTTGATTTTCTTTGTTCGATGCAATTTTATTCTTTTCGGTTATGCGAATTAACTTTGGTTAAAACAGAACGCACTTGTTCGGATTCGGCTGCGACAGTTATGGTTCAATAAAAACACTTAATATCTTTGGATATTATAATTTTTCTTTTATTGATAATAAGAACTTCTGCTCTGTTCAGAATGAATCTTAAGACTACTTGTAAAGTTTTTTCTTGGCATATGCAAATGCCTGTTTATATACATGTATACATGTATATATACATGTATGTATTTGTTGCTTACATTTATTGTTGCTAGCTGAGCATTTTTAACGTTTATATACATGTATATATTTGTTGCTTACATTTATTGTTGCTAGCTGAGCATTTTCAACGAAAGCGGCGGCGAGCATTTTCAATGGAAGCGGCGGCGACGCTTATGTCGAAAATGCTTTGGTAATTTGGTTGCATAACTCGCGTGCTATATACGGAACCAACAAAAAAATGCAAGTCTCTAGGTCGACTACGTTCTGAGATCGACGCTTTCAAACATACGGACAGACGGACAGGGCTGAATCGATTCAGCTCATCGTCCTCATCAAGAATATATATACTTTGTGGGGTCTGCCACGCCTGTTACATAAATTTAACAAAACCATTATACCCAGATTTCCCATTTTCAATGGGCTGAACGAAGTGCATGACCAAAGATGAATAAGGTCTAGCGTTGTCTTTATCAAACACACCACCATTACGATTGATCAATTCTGGTCGCACTTCATTGATGGCTGTATTTATTTTGTCCAGTTACTGACAGTAGACATACAAATTAATCGTTTGGATCCTCTGAAACAGCTTACACTGACAGTATAATCTTCGTTTGGTGAATACCAACCTTTGAAGTGGCTTGTGGCGCTTCAACATGCATGGACCATTATCGTTTTTTATTGATGTTATTATAAACGACCTATTTTTTATCACCACTCACAATCCGCTTCAAAAACGCATCGATTCGGTTTGTTAAATGAATTTCTTTCAATTCATATGGTACCCTATCTATCCAGCTTTTTACCAGTCCAAGACTCCTTCCATTCTCGGCAACGGTGATTTTGGTATATTTAACTTCTCTCGAATCTCAAAAAAAAAAAAAAAATTACATGACGATCCTTCGATTAAAGCCTTGATAACGTCTTCATCGACATCACTTGGCCGACCTGAGCGTGGTTCATCTTCAATAAATACTCACAAGCTGTGCTAAACGACATATATTTGTTAAATCGGTAATGACTTTCCGTACAAACCAATATTAAAGAAAACGATCGGCCAATTATCACACGAACGTGGCAAGCAGCGGCGCGCATACATTAAAACGTGCAAGCATGTTTGCTATGCATGTGCACAAATAAATTCATGGGCATTCATTCCAGCATATTCTTCAACCAAAATTGTTATTGAATTCTATTTCCATTCTTCTTCTTTAGTTTTGTATTTGTCATATATCGCCCTTTACACGCATGCATTCAAACAGACCACCGTTTTGTAAGTACACATATGTATATGTCGGAGTGTTGTCCATTATTATCTCTTCAGTAGCGCGTGCCTTGCGTTTTCTCGGCTGAGACATGATGCAACCTTCTTGCTCTGAGTTTTCAACATTAATGCGCGTCACTTCTCTTCTTCTTCATACCACGCTCAATACTAATACATATTGCTATACGCTATAGTTATCTCACTACGCAGAACAGAAAGATCTGTTGGGCTCGCAAGAGAATCACATGATTTGTGAGACAGACACATATAGAAAAGAGATAGAAGTCTATAACGGTAAAACAACAATTTTGTTCTCTTTCGTTTTATTTACTTAGCTAACTAGAGATGATACATCAATCAAGTGATGGTACGAATATCGTAAATACAAATTAATTCTTAAACATAAAAATATCGATTCGACACGGCCTTCCTGACCTTCACACGTCCTCGTGTGCTACAAAATTTTGTTGCTGTTTTTGTTTTTGATTTTTTTTTCAGCACATTATGTCAAGCTTAATTCTGAAAAGAATAAGATCAATAAACAAATAAAAATTCATAGCTCAATTTAATTACAAACAAAAATTTATTTATTAATTTTTTTTTTAATCTGATCTCACTGGTGACAGAAAATAATCATCAACCTTTCAGTATCCAACAGACAAAAGATTCCCAAGTAAGCATTACATCCAGTACATTCAACATGACAGATTCTACCGCAGTGATAGCCACCAGACATCTCACAGGTCAATACATTAACCTATAAGCACTGGCAACCCTACACTACGGCGCTACCGAAGCTGTACGGATCATCATTGAAGTCGATCAATGTTATTACAATTCATTTATGACGTCTCTTTCAACGTCCCAGTTGGAATTCACCAACTATCTTATGACGCCTCTTTCAACGTCCCAGTTGGAATCCACCAACTATCTTATGACGTCTCTTTCAGCGTCCCAGTTGGAATCCACCAACTATCTTATGACGTTTCTTTCAACATCCCAGTTGGAATCCACCAACTATCTTATGACGTCTCTTTCAACGTCCCAGTTGGAATCCAACGTCTTCACTTTCATTTTCACTATATACGTCCCAACTCTCTGCTGGCATAAGTCTTAAGGTTTCATGCGAATACTTATAAGTTCGCTTGTTTACCAAAGATTTTAATGTATAAGTTAATAACGAAAATAATTCCACATTGCAACAAAATCCAATGGGAATTATTGCAACACAAATAAGACATAACAAACTGACCAAAACCATAAGCCAAATCTGCTGACACCACGTCTAGTGGACTTCCTGCACACGCCAACCAGAGCTGCAGCAATTCTAAGAAGAATTGCACAACGGGTCAACAACACCACGAGCGACGCCGCTGCCAGCGCCGTCGACTGAACCACAGCTTAGCTAGGGATAGAATTGATTTAAGTAATTAGTTGTAAAATTCGATTTGAATGAGACGGACTTGTTTCGTTAAAATAAATAAAACCTTTTTTTTATCGTTCAAATAAAAGAAGAATTTAACTGGCGCCCGAGCAGGGACCGACTTCGCGCGCAATACAGCAAAACGTTTAGTACGTGCGTGATACTGCAATACAAAAGCAGAGTCGGTTAACGAGTGAAAATTCGATCGCGTCTCAACACAGCAAAACGTCTGTACGAACGCGACGGTGTGATCTCAAAATCGGTTAAAAAGTGAAAATTCGATCGCGCTTCAACACAGCAACACGCCTGTACGAACGCGACGGATAAACTTAAAAGCCGATCAAAGCAGACTGTGTGACGCGAGAGAGTGACGATACTCTAAGTGCACGCAACTGCAAAAGAACTGCAGAGTCTGTGCGAAAGTAACCGAAGCAACTCACGTTGATTAACTTCGACGTTCGGTTCAACTCGCTAAAGGTAGTCTGGAACTTAATTGTTCGATTGCCCATCGGTGGACGGTAATCCTGTACGGTCCATCCACAGGATACTTCAACGGTGTCTGGTCGCAGGATCCCCAGTAGGAACAACCAAAAAGGATGAAATCCGGACCAGCAGTGAAGACCGCCACATCATCATTATTGTAAGTTAGAAATATAAGAATATCAAAAAACTAACAAAACTAAAACAACCATTAAGAAAAGCAAAACAATTTAAGAAAATAAAAACAATTTAAGAAAAGAAAAAAGTAAACTTAAAGATTAAGAAAGTAAAGAATAAATAAAGAAAACAAAGAATTAAAAAGCGTAAAGCGATCAAATTTATATTGACTACAAACGTAGTATAACATAGCCCAACTTTGCGATTCCCAAGGGACCCTCCAAAGTAGAAGGGAAAAACCAGCTACTGGTCTTAGAAGAAAAAAGAAAAAAAAATTATTATATATATAGATATAAATAAATTTTATGTCCTTCTTGTAATAAAATAAGCTGTAATAATACTAATCCTAAACTAACCATACATTTAATTTACACATTATACACATACATTTAACACCGATAATTCAAAAACTTGTAAGCATAAGACCATAAAAATCAGTTGTGACGTATGGCCAACGAGCATAACTTGATTAGACCCCCGGTTTTAGGAGAACAACCTCAGGTAGGCGGACAAAACGTTAATAGACAGCAACAACGACACATTGACCGACAAAACGAACACCTACAAAACAGAGGCATGGCAAACAACGCTGAACAGCAGATTGCAACTACTGTTGCCCAAATTTTAGCAGCACAACTTCCAACACTAGTGAAACAACTAGTTAACCCCTCCAGGGAATTTAATGACGTAGCAGATCAAAACATAGTTGGCGATCAAAATCTGAATGATCTGAACAGAGTACCAGACATCGTCAAAAGCCTCAGGGAATTTTCTGGTGACAAAGCTGAATTTAGCTCATGGAAAAAGAGTGTAGACCGTATACTCTCGATATATGCAAGCCAAGTCGGTTCACCAACATATTATGGCATATTGCATACCGTGAGAAATAAGATAGTCGGAAATGCTGATACGGCCCTCGAGTCGTACAACGTGCCTCTAAATTGGAGTGCCATCTCCAAGTGTCTCACCCTGCATTATGCAGATAAAAGAGATATAGGGACGCTTGAATATCAAATGACCATGTTAGTACAAGGTCACAACCAGACGGTAGAACAGTTTTACCAGATTGTTTATAATCACCTAACACTAATACTGAACAAAGTAGGATGTATGGAACTCAATAGAGAGTCCGAGATCCTCATGACAAAAATGTACAGGGAAAAAGCATTAGATACCTTCATCAGAGGTTTGAGAGGAGATTTGCCACGTATTCTTTGCATAAAGGAACCAGCAGACCTTCCCTCAGCCCTCCATTACTGCTTAAAGTTAGAAAATCAAAGCTATAGAACAAACATTGCTTTCAATAAAATCCATCAAACAGGTCATAAAAGCGCAGCTCGAAGCGCACCACCACCTATGTTGCCACCTCGCATAACCCAATATCCACAAAATCCGCCCCAAATTACGAGAACAGTACCAATAGGCTTCAGGACCCAAGTGCCAATGCAGTCTGCATGGCCAAATAATAATAATAACGGACATCAATACAATAAACCACACTTTCATCAAATGCAACCACAACGTACATACATACCTCCCCGACCATTAGCACCCAAACCACAGCCACGTCCCGAACCAATGGACGTTGACCAGAGCATCCAGACACGGATGGTAAATTACATGAATAGACCAAATTTTGAGACAGGCAAAAGACCTCCACCGTTAGCAAACCCAACTGACAAAAGACAAAGAAATTTCAATATTCAAACAATAGAACAGCCCGACTATGACAACAGTGACGCTTCCTGGAATATGGAAGAATACGGACAGACCATCGAAACTTATGAACAGCAACAGACCGAGTACGAACAATCACTGCAAGAATACACAGACGAAATAGAGCAAATCGAAAACGAACAGGGAAACGCCACCGAACAAGCCGATATCAATTTTTTAGGATAACCAACTCTTCGCTCCCTTACATAGAATGTAAGACAACAAGCGGTTTCTAACCCCATTCCTAACAAAAAGCCTTTCGAAGCCGTAACAGTCGGTGGAAATATAAAAATAACTCACCATAAAATCGCTAATCTTTTTAATAGACAAGATATTCAAGTCAAATTTTTCCTATTACCAACGTTGAAAGCATTCGACGCAATTCTGGGCAATGACAGTCTTAAAGAACTAGACGCTGTAATCCACAGCAGCAAGAATCAATTAATAATTAAAAAAAAACATGAGTATAACCCTTAGACAGAAAAAAATTGAGGCAGTTAACACTGTTATACCACGAACAGACCACATGACTATCGAACAGAAACAAAGACTAAACCAGTTAGTCACAAAATATCCCAATTTATTTGCCACCCCGAACGAAAAGTTAACTTACACAACAAACGTAAAAGCAGAAATTCGAACTAAGACAGATTCACCGATATATTCAAAATTTTATCAATTCCCAATGTCTTTAAAAGACGAAGTCCATAGACAAATACAAGAACTCTTAGAGGACGGAATTATTCGCCCATCCCGATCACCCTACAATTCACCCGTGTGGATTGTTCCAAAAAAAATGGACGCTTCTCAACAGAAAAAATATAGAATGGTTATCGATTATAGGAAGCTCAATAAAGAAACTATAGCGGACAAATACCCTATACCAGAAATTAACGAAGTACTAGCTCAACTTGGAAATAATAAAATTTTCTCAGTGCTTGACTTAAAAAGTGGCTTCCATCAAATTCCTCTGAAAGAGGCTGACATTGAAAAAACAGCATTCTCAGTAAATAATGGCAAATACGAATTTACCCGACTACCTTTCGGTCTAAAAAACGCACCTTCAATTTTTCAAAGGGCATTAGACGATATTCTTCATGAACATATTGGCAAAATATGTTTCATATACATTGATGACATTATCATTTTTAGCAAAGCTAATGAATCTCATTCCAGAAATCTGGACAAAATCTTCAAAACTCTGCAAGAAGCCAATATGAAATGTCAATTGGACAAATGCGAGTTCTTTAAAAACAAAGTTGAATTTCTCGGCTTCGTTATATCTGATAAAGGAGTCGAAACAAATCCACAAAAAGTGGAAGCGATAATCAAATATCCGCTACCCAAAACCCTCAAAGACTTGAGATCATTTCTGGGTCTCTCGAGTTATTACCGAAGATTTATTAAGGATTTCGCTAAGTTGGCAAAACCCCTTAGCTCCTTATTAAGAGGGGAAGATGGACGTGTGTCCAAAAACCTATCCGCAAAAAAATCGATTTATCTCAACGATGAAGCGGTAGAAGCTTTCAATAAGATAAAAAACGCTTTAGTTTCAAACGAAGTGATTCTTCACTACCCAGACTTCGAAAAAGAATTTCACTTAACGACAGACGCATCCAACTTTGCCATTGGAGCCGTCTTATCTCAAAATCGCCATCCAATTACATTCCTTTCTAGAACTCTTTCAAAAGCGGAAGAAAATTACGCTACAAACGAGAAAGAAATGCTAGCAATCATTTGGGCACTCAAAGCTCTCAAAAATTACCTGTACGGTAAAACAAAAGTAAAAATATACACAGACCACCAGCCATTAACACATTCGTTAAGTAGCTGGAACGGAAACGCTAGAATAAAAAGATGGAAGGCATATTTAGAAGAATTCGACTACGAATTACTTTATAAACCAGGAAGGGACAATATTGTAGCCGATGCGCTATCTCGAATCCCCACCATAAACAATATCAGATCGGTAGCCTCCACACAACACAGTGCAGATAGTTCAAGCCATAACTTAATACCAAGCATTGAAGCGCCCATAAACGTATTTAAAAACCAGATATTTCTAGAAAAGGCCGATAAAACAGACTACAGATTCTATATACCATTCCCAACTTTCCATAGGCACATAATAACTCAACCAAGCTACACAACAAATAATCTCATACAAATATTAAAAGCTCGTCTCAACCCTTCTGTTATCAATGGCATAATAACCTCAGAAGATGTTATGCGCCAAATCCAAACCATATACCCGATACACTTCAAAAACTATAAAATTAGGTTCTCACAGTCACAGGTTAAAGACTTAACAAACGAAACCGAAAGAGACGAAAAAATCTTGGCCACCCACAATAGAGCACATAGAAACGCACTTGAGAATAGAAATCAAATGATAGAACTTTATTATTTTCCTAAAATGAAACAAACAATAGCAGACCTTGTCAAACAGTGTCAAGTTTGCAAGGAAGAGAAATATGACAGTCATCCGAATAACCCCAAGTTAAAAGAAACCCCAATACCTGAATACCCAGGACAAGTAGTACACATCGATATATACACAACACAAAAGAACTTAGTATTGACAGCAATAGACAAATTCTCAAAACTCGCTCAAGGAAGAGTAATCAAATCTAGAGCAATAGAGGACGTAAAAAAACCACTTCACGACATACTCTTTTATTATGGCGTACCAAAAGCAATAGTCATCGATAATGAAAAGTCCCTAAATTCAGACTCACTAACCTTTATGATGAAAGACCAACTCGGAATTGAAATTTATAAAACCCCACCACATAAGAGCACAGTCAATGGGCAGGTGGAAAAATTCCACTCGACACTATCAGAGATTATGAGATGTAATAGACGAAAAAACGAATACAAAACTTTCGACGAACTTCTGAACAAATCTATATACGACTATAACTACACTATACACTCAACAACCAACAAACGACCACTCGACATATTTTTTGGCAGAAACGTAACGACAGACCCAGAACAGTACGAAAAAGCTAGGAAAGACAATATAGACAGACTTAAACAAAAACAGACGACAGACATTCACAACCATAATAAGACGCGAAACGATATACGAACTTACACACCTGGACAAGAAATCTATATTAAAATAAATACACGATTAGGTACTAAACTTTCACCTAGATACAAAAAGGCAATAGTAAAAGAAGACAGAAACACGACTGTACTAAAATCGACAAATCTCATCGTACACAAAAGTAACATAAAAAACGTTTGACAATTATAGATTGCTTGTAATACTGATGGTGACGGTACAACCAATAGAACCAAATATGGACATAACAAATCACACAGAAGCACAAACTATTACGATCTACGATGGACTAGGCAAAATACAAACAACAACAACAAGAATAATTCATATTTTCAATCTAAACAAAATCAAAGAAGCGTTAGAGCAAATAGAGTTCCATACAGAAAAAGATTTAAAATTTAGCAGCTTATACCATACCTTGTGCCACGAAATTAACCAAACTCAATTGACTTTACGTACCATAGACTATGACGTTAACAAAAGGACCTCAAGGGCTATTAATATCCTAGGCACTGCTTGGAAGTATGTAGCAGGCAGCCCAGATCACGATGACTTCGTTCAGATAGAGGAACATATTAATAAAGTGATAGACAACAATAATAGGCAGGTAATAATAAATTCACAACTAGAACAGAGACTAAATAAATTAACTACAATCACCAATAGCCTTACAAACAACATAAGGAAAGACGATAGATTCACATATGAAATAGCAGAAAGTTTACAAAACCAAGTTAGATTGATCAAAGAGGAAGTTATTAATATAAAATATGCTATACAATGGGCAAAAGTTAACGTAATAAACTCATATCTGTTAAAAGAAGCAGAGGTAAATGAAATAGAGAGGATATTCAAAGCTGGAAGAATGCCTTCATTATCCGTAGAAGAAATGCTAGAATATTCAGACGTGGCCATATTTCACAATACGACTACTTTATTTTATGTAATAAAAATACCTAACGTAGAAGAAACCGAATTCGAAAATCTAATTGTAAAACCAGTAATAAGAAATAATGTCATCATAAACATAGAATACAAAGAAATATTGTCGCACAAAAATGTAATGTATGGAATTATAAAAAACTGTAAGAAGTATAATAACATTAAGATTTGTTCTAAGAATAACATTGTCAATATTAGCAATAGTACATGTTTGCCTAGGCTCCTCAATGGAGAAAAGTCGCTGTGTGAGTTCAGTAATGCCGAGCATGTGGAACCCATCGACGAATTGGCCAATGGTCTTCTGATACTTAACAACTTTAATGGGATGGTGACATCGGCCAAAACAAGTACACGGTTAAATGGCACTTACGTCATTCGCTTCACCAACGAGTCCATTTCGATTGGCAACCGGACTTTCAACAATCTAGAGACAAACACACTGAGAGTCGGATCATCAATAATCCAGATGACACCGGAAGAATCGAGACGACTCCAAATTCTATCGCTAAAGGCTTTGCAGGCACTACACATCAACAATAGCCAAATACTGGAAAAATTAAAACTTACGACACACGCAGTATCATCTGTAATATTGATCTGCATTGTTGCGATAACCATCGTCATTGCCTACCTCTACACAAAGAGAGCTAGAAAAATAACGTTACTTTTGGATAATAATCAAGCAAATAAAGTAACAGAGGCACCAAGACGAACAATAGAAAACATACAGTTCAATGACATTCCCTTCGTTTAACAATCGCTTGAGGACAAGCTCAAATTAAAGGGGGAAGAGTTAATAACGAAAATAATTCCACATTGCAACAAAATCCAATGGGAATTATTGCAACACAAATAAGACATAACAAACTGACCAAAACCATAAGCCAAATCTGCTGACACCACGTCTAGTGGACTTCCTGCACACGCCAACCAGAGCTGCAGCAATTCTAAGAAGAATTGCACAACGGGTCAACAACACCACGAGCGACGCCGCTGCCAGCGCCGTCGACTGAACCACAGCTTAGCTAGGGATAGAATTGATTTAAGTAATTAGTTGTAAAATTCGATTTGAATGAGACGGACTTGTTTCGTTAAAATAAATAAAACCTTTTTTTTTATCGTTCAAATAAAAGAAGAATTTAACTTATATCGATCTCCATCTAATACCTCCGTCACCAGGAATGGACCTTTAAACTTTTGATCCAATTTCGTTTGGTGCCTTTCCTCATTCTTAAGCAAGACATAATCGACAACTTTGAATTTGTTAAGTTTAGACCTATTCTTATCGAACCGTTTTTTATCAGAAAACATGGCCAAGAATGCGGCCATGTTTTCTGTGGCCATTTTTATACCCTGAGCCCATTGAAAATGGGAAATCAGGGTATAATGGTTTTGTTAAATGTATGTAACAGGCTGAAGGAGGCGTGTCAGACCCCACAAAGTATATAAGTTAATAACGAAAATAATTCCACATTGCAACAAAATCCAATGGGAATTATTGCAACACAAATAAGTCATAACAAACTGACCAAAACCATAAGCCAAATCTGCTGACACCACGTCTAGTGGACTTCCTGCACACGCCAACCAGAGCTGCAGCAATTCTAAGAAGAATTGCACAACGGGTCAACAACACCACGAGCGACGCCGCTGCCAGCGCCGTCGACTGAACCACAGCTTAGCTAGGGATAGAATTGATTTAAGTAATTAGTTGCAAAATTCGATTTGAATGAGATGGACTTGTTTCGTTTAAATAAATAAAACCTTTTTTTTATCATCCAAATAAAAGAAGAATTTATCTGGCGCCCGAGCAGGGACCGACTTCGCGCGCAATACAGCAAAACGTTTAGTACGTGCGTGATACTGCAATACAAAAGCAGAGTCGGTTAACGAGTGAAAATTCGATCGCGTCTCAACACAGCAAAACGCCTGAACGAACGCGACGGTGTGATCTCAAAATATAAAAATCGGTTAAAAAGTGAAAATTCGATCGCGTTTCAACACAGCAAAACGCCTGTACGAGCGCGACGGATGGCCTTCAGAATCGATCAAAGCAGACTGTGTGACACGAGAGAGAGACGATACTCTAAGTGCACGCAACTGTAAAAGAACTGCAGAGTCTGTGCGAAAGTAACCGAAGCAACTCACGTTGATTAACTTCGACGTTCGGTTCAACTCGCTAAAGGTAGTCTGGAACTTAATTGTTCGATTGCCCATCGGTGGACGGTAATCCTGTACGGTCCGTCCACAGGATACTTCAACGGTGTCTGGTCGCAGGATCCCCAGTAGGAACAACCAAAAAGGATGAAATCCGGACCAGCAGTGAAGACCGCCACATCATCATTATTGTAAGTTAGAAATATAAGAATATCAAAAAACTAACAAAACTAAAACAACCATTAAGAAAAGAAAAACAATTTAAGAAAAGAAAAACAATTTAAGAAAAGAAAAAAGTAAACTTAAAGATTAAGAAAATAAAGAATAAATAAAGAAAACAAAGAATTAAAAAGCGTAAAGCGATCAAATTTATATTGACTACAAACGTAGTATAACATAGCCCAACTTTGCGATTCCCAAGGGACCCTCCAAAGTAGAAGGGAAAAACCAGCTACTGGTCTTAGAAGAAAAAAAAAAAAAAAATAAATATATATGTAAGATTATATTATATATAGTTTATTGAATATTAAGTGATACCCGAAGGAAGAATTATAAAATAGGTAATAATAATATGTGAACAACGAATTTCGACTATTTTCGCGCAGCCAGCTTAACGACTCCGTGGCGACGACAATCACGGCTGCTATTCGACTCTCATGGTGATCGCCCATCTTCAACTATCGTTAAGCCTATCGATACGAATATCGTGTACCCCGTATCGATAGCACTTCTGTAACGTTCCTTCTTACATTCGGCCCTCCTGATCCTCGTCATCCGTCCCGGATGACAACAGTTCCTCGTTCTCAGCAATAAATCTCCACAGCTTCATATTATCGCAGCTGGTGGCTGTGATATTCGGTCCCTCGATGTTTACGGCAGCTTTTTTAACATCATAGCGGCCATTTCGTTTTATTTTGACCACTTCGTATGGTCCCAAATACTCGCTTGCTAGCTTTCGACCCGCAACAAACTGCGTTCGTTTTATAGCAACTAAATCGCCCAGTTTGTAGACATGCTCTGCTTGTCTCTTGTTGTCATAGTTGTGCTTGTACGACTGCTGCGCCTTATAGATGTTACGCTTGGCTTCTTCACGCAATTTCTGCCGCTCCTGGTCGAAGTCTGCTACTAACTCCTGGTTTAATGACTTGGTTGGGAACAGCCACACAAACTTTGAAAGCGCATCCACAACCGCTAGGATGAACTTGTACTGCTTAGAAGTTGCATCCATCGGACCCAAATGATCAATATGCAGCGTATGGAGTGGTGTCTTGCCCTTGTCAATGCAGTGTAGCAAGCCTTCTCGCCTGCCTGTCTTCTTACTGTGAACAATACAAGTAATGCAATTAGAAATATGTTTACCAACTTTACCCTCCAAATGCGGTATCCAGAACTGTTGGCGAATATTGTGCCTAGTTTTCTGTACAGCAAAATGACCCATGTTGTGAGCGTTGAAGTTCTCGTACGGCTTGATTTGAAGTGTACTCGTAACGGCTTTGATGTGATCATCATTTTGCTGCGACTGCTTCAGACTTGCAACCTCCGACGAGACCACACAAACATCTAACGAGTAACGGCTTAGGAAATCAACATGCTTCATCTTGTCCAGCCGTTGCTCCAACTGCAGCTTGTCATTGTAGGCCTTGGTGCGCTCCATGATGGCCTTCGACGCTTGCAGCGTGCTCTCGTCCAGCTCGTTCTTAAGCGCACGCGCCGACAGCTCGTTCTCCACGACAGTCTGCTTCAGCTCCTTCTCATTGTCCTGGTAGAACTCCAGGTTGCTTTGCAACTGGACCAACTGGCTTCTTAGCTCCTCGTATTTGGCCAAAGCTATCCAATTGCGTTCCAGTTCCTGTTGCTGCAAACGCTGCTGTGTCTCCAGGCGCTGCGATGCCTTGATGTCCCGCTGCACATAGAACTGTTCCTTTTCGGTCAGCGCGTTCTGCAGCTCATCGATCTCGGTGTGGAGTCCTGTCTGCACTGCTTGCAGATTCTTCACCTCATCATGCAGACGCAGCACCTCCTCCTTGCTGTGGAATAGCTCGCTGAGTATGCGGGCATTCTGCGCCTGGCAACTGGCACTCTGCACATCCAGCTGATCCGCCCGCTCCTGGGCGCCGAACAGCGCATTCGTTTGCTCGACCAGCTGGCCCTGTTGTGAGATTAACTTCATCTGCAGCTGCTTCAGGTTCTCCTTGAGCTCCTCCAATTCCACGCCAAGTATTTTCGCATGTTGCTCAGCTTGGCGCTTCTCAGACTCCTGCACATTCAGATCCTTGCGCAGCTGGGTGACCTGATCGTTGCGTTCTCGTAGCTTCACGTGGCAGGCATCCAGCTGGGTTTGCTGTGTCTTATTTCGCTGATGCTCCGCCTCCAGCATGTTCTCCACCTCCGTCAGCTGATTGATACGACTCTGGTCTACCACTACTTGCACACTGCTTGTTTTAGTTGGACAATTGTGAGAAGTATGTCCCTCGTTTTTGCAAGCGAAGCATTTTGTCGGCGAAGTACAATCCTTTCTTTTATGATCGTATGAACCACAATTAAAACACGACTCCTTCTTATGGCTCTTAAACTCCTTTCTCTGCTCCACTGGCCAGCGTGTATTTGAGTTTGTGCGTATTGTTCCATTTTCTCCTGCTCCATTTACCAACTGTAGTAGTTCGTACTCCTCTCTCAGCTCCTTAAATGTTTTACAACGGTACATGGCCACTTTATACTCATTTTTTATTTGCAAGCCGTTCACAATGTGACGTAATACAGCGGCTTCCTCTATATCACCTACACTTGCAAGCTTTTTCATTTGCAGTATGTACTCGTGAAACGACTCACCCTTATTCTTTTTCCTTTCGCTCAGCAGTTTGTGTATATCGGCACTGTTCTGTTTACACTCAAACTCGGCGAATAGTTTTTGTTTGAGCTCAGCAAAGTCACTCACGCATTCGGCTTCTAAGAACAGTCTGGCGGCGCCACACATTTTGCCTCTCGCTTGTACGTACATTTGCTTCTGTGTAAGTTCGTACGCTTCGGCATTGCGCTCAAAAATCTCGAACCATTTCGCCACTGGCACCGAACTGCCGTTAAAGTCGCTCACAACCTTCTCGAAGTTTTCGGCCGTTATTTTTACTTTGCTTTCGCGATTTTCGTCTACTTGTATTTTGAGCGTCAACAGCTGGATTATCTGCTGCAACTGTGCACAACTATCTGCACCAACTATGCTGTTATTTATAGGCTCCATTATATTAATTTTACTCGGGGTGTCTGCTGTTGTCTCCACGTCACTGCACTCGTCTTCAGAATTAAAAAGTTGTTTTCCTTTTTTGCCCTTTTTTACCGTTGACCTTCGCTTTGTCATGTCTTTACAAAAATGCACTGTTCAACTCTTGTGGCACTGCTTTTTCTATTGTCAGATCACAACTAAACAACTTTACGACGTTTGATCTACAATAAAAAGTTCAGTCAACTATACCACACTTTTCTGGTGCTTTTTATTTTCGCAACAATGTCAACTACGCACAACACAAAGTCAAAAAACCAACTGAGCTGAACATTCCGATCTCAACGTTTTCTGCGAATTGTCTAGGCACGTATGTGTGTGTCTGCAACTTTTCCACTCAAATGCAAGTGCCGTTACTTTTATATTTCGACGCTTTATTACCACGATTTTTAAAATATTCTTGCGCATTCAGGCCCGGTTGAGCCCCCAAATGTAAGATTATATTATATATAGTTTATTGAATATTAAGTGATACCCGAAGGAAGAATTATAAAATAGGTAATAATAATATGTGAACAACGAATTTCGACTATTTTCGCGCAGCCAGCTTAACGACTCCGTGGCGACGACAATCACGGCTGCTATTCGACTCTCATGGTGATCGCCCATCTTCAACTATCGTTAAGCCTATCGATACGAATATCGTGTACCCCGTATCGATAGCACTTCTGTAACGTTCCTTCTTACATATATATATATATAAATAAATTTTATGTACTTCTTGTAATAAAATAAGCTGTAATAATACTAATCCTAAACTAACCATACATTTAATATGGATAATTCAAAAATTTGTAAGCATAAGACCATAAAAGTCAGTTGTGACGTATGGCCAATGAGCATAACTTGATTAGACCCCCGGTTTTAGGAGAACAACCTCAGGTAGGCGGACAAAACGTTAATAGACAGCAACAACGACGCATTGACAGACAAAACGAACACTTACAAAACAGAGGCATGGCAAACAACGCAGAGCAGCAGATTGCAACTACTGTTGCCCAAATTTTAGTAGCACAACTTCCAACACTAGTGAAACAACTAGTTAACCCCTCCAGGGAATTTAATGACGTAGCAGATCAAAACATAGTTGGCGATCAAAATCTAAACGACCTGAACAGAGTACCAGACATCGTCAAAACCGTCAAAGACTTGAGATCATTTCTGGGTCTCTCGAGTTATTACCGAAGATTTATTAAGGATTTCGCTAAGTTGGCAAAACCCCTTAGCTCCTTATTAAGAGGCAAAGATGGACGTGTGTCCAAAAACCTCTCCGCAAAACAACCGATTTATCTCAACGATGAAGCGGTAGAAGCTTTCAATAAGATAAAAAACGCTTTAGTTTCAAACGAAGTGATTCTTCACTACCCAGACTTCGAAAAAGAATTTCACTTAACGACAGACGCATCCAACTTTGCCATTGGAGCCGTCTTATCTCAAAATCGCCATCCAATTACATTCCTTTCTAGAACTCTTTCAAAAGCGGAAGAAAATTACGCTACAAACGAGAAAGAAATGCTAGCAATCATTTGGGCACTCAAAGCTCTCAAAAATTACCTGTACGGTAAAAAAAAAGTACAAATATACACAGACCACCAGCCATTAACACATTCGTTAAGTAGCTGGAACGGAAACGCTAGAATAAAAAGATGGAAGGCATATTTAGAAGAATTCGACTACGAATTACTTTATAAACCACGAAGGGACAATATTGTAGCCGATGCGCTATCTCGAATCCCCACCATAAACAATATCAGATCGGTAGCCTGCACACAACACAGTGCAGACAGTTCAAGCCATAACTTAATACCAAGCATTGAAGCACCCATAAACGTATTTAAAAACCAGATATTTCTAGAAAAGGCCGATAAAACAGACTACAGATTCTATATACCATTCCCAACTTTCCATAGGCACATAATAACTCAACCAAGCTACACAACAAATAATCTCATACAAATATTAAAAACTCGTCTTAACCTTTCTATTATCAATGGCATAATAACCTCAGAAGATGTTATGCGCCAAATCCAAACCATATACCCGATACACTTCAAAAACTATAAAATTAGGTTCTCACAATCACAGGTTAAAGATTTAACAAAAGAAACCGAACGAGACGAAAAAATCTTGGCCACCCATAATAGAGCACATACAAACGCATTTGAGAATAGAAATCAAATGATAGAACATCATTATTTTCCTAAAATGAAACAAAGAATAGCAGACCTTGTCAAACAGTGTCAAGTTTGCAAGGAAGTGAAATATGATAGACATCTGAATAACCACAAATTAAAAGAAACCCCAACACTCGAATACCCAGAACAGTACGAAAAAACTAGGAAAGATAATATAGACAGACTTAAACAAAAACAGACGACAGACATTCACAAACATAACAAGACGCGAAACGATATACGAACTTACACACCTGGACAAGAAATCTACATTAAAATAAATATACGATTAAGTACTAAACTTTCACCTAGATATAAAAAGACAATAGTAAAAGAAGATAGAAACACGACTGTACTAACATCAACAAATCTCATCGTACACAAAAGTAACATAAACAAGTAATAAAACTCTAGTCGGAGGTGCCCGACTAGGAGATACCCTGAGCCCCTTCCCATTTGCATTGTTTAATACGCTATGTAGCTTGCATATAACATTAAATTTTGCAAAATTAAATTATAATTTTGAATTTTATTCAACTAGAATGTATGTAAATAAAAAATAAATTAATAATTAAATAAATAAACAAAAAAATGAAAAGAAAGCAAACATCACCGCACCTGGGCTCGAACCTGCATCTATTTACTACATGTGCAACGTTAAAGCGCGTCATCTCAACTAGCCGACCACCTCATGTTTATAGATTTAAAAAAAAAAAAACGGTGGTATGTTTCAATGTATGCGTGTAAAGGGCGATATATGACAAATACAAAACTACAGAAGCGGCTGAAAATGCAAACAGAATTTGGTTGAAGAATATGCTAGAGCGACTGGCCTTGAATGTATTTCTGCATATGCAAAGTAGACGCACTTGCACGTTTCAATGTATGTGTATGTGTAAATGTTTTTTGCTGCGCGTCGCTGCTTGCCACGTGCGTGTGATTATTGGCCAAACGTTTTGTTTAATAAATCGGGACTGACTTAACGGATTTTGATGAAACTTTCAGCATATGATTCTATTGAATTTTTTACATTTTATAAAAATGGTAATTTATTCACATGGTTATAGTTGGAACAGACTCTCAATGGGTGTTTGATGGCAGGGGGGGGGGGTTTAATTAGTAAAAAGAGCCGGTATCCAAAAAATAAAAAAATAGAAATTGCATAAACGTGAATCTATATGCAAAATTTGAGGGGTCTAGCTCTAAAGGTGTGGCAGATAGAATTTTATAACCTGTTTTCGATAAGGTTTAAAATCGATAACAATACAACAAAAATAGATATATTTTTTTTGTAACAAACTTGTCCTGCGCGTGCTATCCACGGACCCAACAAAAAAAATTCAAGTCTCTAGGTCAACTACGTTCTGAGATCGACGCGTTCAAACATACGGACAGACGGACGGACGGACGGACGGACAGACGGACGGACAGACAGACGGACAGGGCTAAATCGACTCAGTTCGTCGCCCTGATCAAGAATATATATACTTTGTGGGGTCTGACACGCTTCCTTCTGTCTGTTACATACATATAACAAAACCATTATACCCTGATTTCCCATTTTCAATGGGCTCAGGGTATAAAAACGTTTGACAATATAGATTACTTGTAATACTGATGGTGACGGTACAACCAATAGAACCAAATATGGACATAACAAATCACACAGAAGCACAAACTATTACGATCTACGATGGACTAGGCAAAATACAAACAACAACAACAAGAATAATTCATATTTTCAATCTAAACAAAATCAAAGAAGCGTTAGAGCAAATAGAGTTCCATACAGAAAAAGATTTAAAATTTAGCAGCTTATACCATACCTTGTGCCACGAAATTAACCAAACTCAATTGACTTTACGTACCATAGACTATGACGTTAACAAAAGGACCTCAAGGGCTATTAATATTCTAGGCACAGCTTGGAAGTATGTAGCAGGCAGCCCAGATCACGATGACTTCGTTCAGATAGAGGAACATATTAATAAAGTAATAGACAACAATAATAGGCAGGTAATAATAAATTCACAACTAGAACAAAGACTAAATAAATTAACTACAATCACCAATAGCCTTACAAACAACATAAGGAAAGACGATAGATTCACATATGAAATAGCAGAAAGTTTACAGAACCAAGTTAGATTGATCAAAGAGGAGGTTATTAATATAAAATATGCTATACAATGGGCAAAAGTTTATTACGTTAACTTTTGCCCATTTCTGTTAAAAGAAGCAGAAGTAAATGAAATAGAGAGGATATTCAAAGGTGGAAGAATGCCTTCATTATCCGTAGAAGAAATGCTAGAATATTCAGACGTGGCCATATTTCACAATACGACTACTTTGTTTTATGCAATAAAAATACCTAACGTAGAAGAAACCGAATTCGAAAACCTAATTGTGAAACCAGTAATAAGAAATAATGTCATCATAAACATAGAATACAAAGAAATATTGTCGCACAAAAATGTAATGTATGAAATTATAAAAAAGTGTAAGAAATATAATAACATTAAGATTTGTTCTAAGAATAACATTGTCAATATTAGCAATAGTACATGTTTGCCTAGGCTCCTCAATGGAGAAAAGTCGCTGTGTGAGTTCAGTAATGCCGAGCATGTGGAACCCATCGACGAATTGGCCAATGGTCTTCTGATACTTAACAACTTTAATGGGATGGTGACATCGGCCAAAACAAGTACATGGTTAAATGGCACTTATGTCATTCGCTTCACCAACGAGTCCATTTCGATTGGCAACCGGACTTTCAACAATCTAGAGACAAACACACTGAGAGTCGGATCATCAATAATCCAGATGACACCGGAAGAATCGAGACGACTCCAAATTTTATCGCTAAAGGCTTTGCAGGCACTACACATCAACAATAGCCAAATACTGGAAAAATTAAAACTTACGACACACGCAGTATCATCTGTAATATTGATCTGCATTGTTGCGATAACCATCGTCATTGCCTACCTCTACACAAAGAGAGCTGGAAAAATAACGTTACTATTGGATAATAATCAAGTAAATAAAGTAACAGAGGCACCAAGACGAACAATATAAAACATACAGTTCAATAACATTCCCTTCTTTTAACAATCGCTTAAGGACAAGCTCAAATTAAAGGGGGAAGAGTTAATAACGAAAATAATTCCACATTGCAACAAAATCCAATGGGAATTATTGCAACACAAATAAGACATAACAAACTGACCAAAACCATAAGCCAAATCTGCTGACACCACGTCTAGTGGACTTCCTGCACACGCCAACCAGAGCTGCAGCAATTCTAAGAAGAATTGCACAACGGGTCAACAACACCACGAGCGACGCCGCTGCCAGCGCCGTCGACTGAACCACAGCTTAGCTAGGGATAGAATTGATTTAAGTATTTAGTTGCAAAATTCGATTTGAATGAGACGGACTTGTTTCGTTTAAATAAATAAAACCTTTTTTTTATCATCCAAATAAAAGAAGAATTTAACTTATATATTCTTGATCAGGGCGACGAGCTGAGTCGATTTAGCCCTGTCCGTCTGTCTGTCTGTCCGTCCGTCCGTCCGTCCGTCCGTCCGTCCGTCTGTCCGTCCGCCCGTCTGTCCGTATGTTTGAACGCGTCGATTGAAGCATCTAGACAAGCTAGAGACTTGAAATTTTTTTTGTTGGGTCCGTGGATAGCACGCGCAGGTCAAGTTTGTTACCAAAAAACGATATCTATTTTTGTTGTAATGTTATCGATTTTAATGCTTATCGAAAATACGTTTTTAAGGCATAGTTTGTGTATCGTTTGAGCTAGAGACTTCAAATTTGCTGTGTAATTGCGTTGAATGAATACGCAAATTAAATACTAGAGACCTGTGCTTTGGCAAATACACACATATGAATGCCATTAATAAGTTGTGAAAGTTTGATGAAGTTAGTCCATCGCTAAAAAAAGTTATTAAACAATTAAGTTCCCATAGTAATGCCCACATTGCAGTCCAAACGCAGTCGCTGCGTCAACTGCGCAGTTGGCAGAGCGCGCGCTTATGCGTGCGTGCATATGTGTGTGTATGTGTTGTTTTTATGTATGCATAACAAAAGCGTAGAATGATTTGATATTTGGCTCTTCACAGGGCTCAGGGTATCCCCTAGTCGAGCAGTCTCGACTAGAGCCCTCTTACTTGTTCTTACAGATTTAACATCAACTTTATTATTTTCTTCAGTTATTGGCAACATATTGAAAGGCCTTGCTTCTTTTCCAATAAGTAATTCTAACGGACTAGATTTAGTAATACGATTAATTGTACAATTTATGGCTAGTTGTATTTCGCCTAGGGCGTCTTGCCAAAATCGTCGACTACTTTCAATTGCGGTAAGCATTTGTTTTAACAAGCTCATAACGCGTTCTACCTGACCATTGGCACGACTGGCGCCCTTTGCTATCAAGTGTAAATTTATTTTTTTTTTTGTATTGAACAAAAATCACAAAAGCCTGATCCAGTAAAAGAATTACCCTGGTCTGCAATGATACGTGTTGGTACGCCAAATATTGAAACTGCCTCTATACAGTTTTCACTGTTAATATTTACGGTGTGATACAAATAAACAAACTTTGTGAACGCATCTATTTGTACTATAATATATTCCTTTCGATCCTTTTTACCGCTTAATTTACCCGTGATATCAATATGGACTGTATGCCATGGGATATCTACTTTTGGAATGGGGTGCAGTTCAATTGGCAACTTTCCTGATGGAGGTTTGGTCAATTTACAAGTAATGCAATTATCTACAAACTTTCGTACATATTTAGCCATATGCTCGAACCAGTAAAACTCGTACATCTTGTCTAGAGTTATTTTTTTTTCCAACCAAGATGTACAATTGATTCGTGAACATGATTCACTACGGACCATCTAAAAGATCTAGGAACAACTGGGAGACACCTTTTACCGTTTCTTTGAATTTTACGGAAAAGCACTTTTGAACGTATTTCATACATTTTTGATACACTCTCTTCTAATTCATTATTTTGAATTTTTTTTTTTAATAATTAATGCCGTTTCTGAGTCTTTCTGTTGTTCTGCTATAAGCCAATTGTCAGTTATTTCAGCTAACAAGACATGTTTGTTTTCCAAACTTGTACGAGATTGAGTTATTACTTCATTTGCCACCGGATTACGGGAAATTAAATCAACATGAGCCATTTTGACACCCGGGCTATATTGAATATCAAAATCAAAAGACTGCATGTATGCCCACCATCGATGGACTCTTGGAGTGAGTTCGATTTTGTTTCTTGTGGCTTTCAGAGAGTTACAGTCGGCATAAACAGTAAAATGTCTGCCGTGCAGATAGTGTCGGAAATGTTTCATTGAGTTAAACACAGCTAAAGTTTCAAGCTCATATGAATGATAGCGAGATTCAGTAGGCGATATTTGTTTACTAAAATACTCTATGACACGAGGCTTATTGTCAATTTTATGAAGGAGGATAGCTCCATAGCCATCCATACTGGCATCAGTATGTATTTCTATGGGGTATTTAGGATCAGTGACTTGCCGGTGATGGCCAGCAGCAACAGCAATAGCAACAACAACAACAGCAACAACATCAACTTAAACAGCGACAAACATGCCACAACAACTATGCTGAATGCGTGATTGAGTGGTGGTGGATTAGGTGGAGCTGGCGTTGGCGCAGGAGCAGGAGCCTCTAGCAACGCATCATCTGGCGCTGGAATAATGCTGCCGGTCAGCACATCCAATTCGGCCACTCATATAATGCAGAAACGCGCCAGCTTTAAGCCGGAGCTGCGTCAGTCGCGGTCGGTTGCCACATTGGACCAGGTGGAGGAGCGTTGCGCCTCCCTGGGCCTGCCACTCAGATCCAGAATCAAAAAAATAATGGGTATGACTCACCAGATGATACCAGATTACTAATTGGACACAGTTGACACAAGTTTACCCGTTTCTCGCCTGCTTTATTTTGATGAGTTGACTCCTGTCGTCCAGTACAAGCCGATGCAATATGTCCAGGAGTCCCACACTTGTAGCATGTAATGACTTTATTCTTCGCATCCGATGAATGGCCATAGTTTGAATTGGGTCCTTGCAGAGGTTTGGCGTTGTTTTTCCTTGATCGACAGTCAGCAAATTTGTGGCCTAATTTTCCGCGGAAGTGGCATTTAACGGGTGTATGCAATCGCTGTCTCTTACTGGTTGCGTTTTCCTCAGCTGAACGATCTCTTTTTTTTTTAAATCAAAAGATCTTAGCTTGTTTTGTAACTCGTTGCGTGTTTTGACGTTGGCCGTATAAACAGTGCGTTGTAGTCTGCTATCGACATGAGCAGCATGCGCCAGCACAACCGACATGGCAATTTGTTCATGTGTTAGTGATTTCCATTTTGCCATGATCTTTGTTATTAATCGGCTTACATACAGGGAGATGAATGCGCCTTCATTTAGTTTGCCACTTAAAACATTAAGAACCGTAGCTGCTGGAGTTTCGTTTCCCTCAAACTGTTGTAAGAACAACTCCTTGAAGTCGCCCCATGTCATGCCATGAAAACAGATTTGTGACAGCCAGCTCGAAGCGTCACCTTCAAGTGCTTTACTTAGCGCAATGAGTAAGTCGCTACCATCCAAGGCATTGCCTGTTAGGATGAGGTCTACTGTAGAACACCAAGCGGCTGCATTAACATCAGTGGAATCGGGTTTAAACTTTAGCAAAATAACTGTATTTTGTTTGCCCGACGTTGATTGCGCTTCTTTGAAAGCATTTATAGCTTGCATAAAATATCGATGTTGAGTTTCCAGCAGTGTACCAAAACGATCTTCCTCTGTTGATTGGTGTGGAGGAGATCCCACTTCTGATGTCGGAGTGTTGTCCATTATTATCTCTTCAGTAGAGCGTGCCTTTGGTTTTCTCGGCTGAGACATGATGCAACCTTCTTGCTCTGAGTTTTCAACATTAATGCGCGTCACTTCTCTTCTTCATACCACGCTCAATACTAATACATTTAGCTATACGCTATAGTTATCTCACTCTGTTGCATTGTCAGGCCGAGACTACGCAGAACAGAAAAATCTGTTGGGCTCGCAAGAGAATCACATGATTTGTGAGACAGATACACATAAAGGAAAGGGATAGAAGTCTATAACGGTAAAACAACAATTTTGTTCTCTTTCGTTTTATTTACTTAGCTAACTAGATATGATACATCAATCAAGTGATGGTACGAATATCGTAAATACAAATTAATTCTTAAACATAAAAATATCGATCCGACATATACACACGTTCATATGCATTTCAGAATATTCTAAGAATCACAATTGCGATTGATCTGCTTCTTTAGCTTCCTTAGTTTTGTATTTGTCGCCCTTGTAGTGAACTACAATTTATTTTTTTTTTTTTTTTATTATTTATCAATTTGAAGTGGTTTTGCTAGTTGAGATGATTCGCTTTCACGTTACTTATGTAGATTTAAATGCATGTTCGTGTCCAGGTGCGGTAATGTTTGTTTGTCTCCTTCTGTTCAAGCATGAACACAGATCTCGCCATGTGGTGACAACATAAAAATAGATTACAAAACGTAAATGACCCTTAAGATAATGTAAACCAGACATTACAAAATTCAGTACGTGTGATCCTCTTTCATGCTTGTAAGAGACGCCTGAAATAAGATAAGACTAAAATAGAACTCAAGTGTTTGCATAGGACATTTGTTAGAATGTAAGAAATGTCAATGTAATTTAGAGATGCTCCTCTCTTACTCCTCAAACTAGGTATTTAAGGAGGAAGATTTAAAGAATAAAGAGAGTTCAATTTTTGTGCTCAAACTATAACGTTGTACCATTATTTACATTTAGGTCCTTCGAGCATTCTATTGTCTCCCCCACAAGAGACTTAGAATTTTTAACCAGCTCCTTAGACTCTAAAGTTCTGTAGCTAAGGTAGCAAAATAAAATATTCTGTCGTTTTCCCCCACCCGTGGTAAGAAACACAGAAAATAACAATTAACACTCAAGGGTAAAAAACAAAAAAAAATAAAAAAAACCCTGAAGAGTTGTTTTAAAGAAACAAAAAACCAAAAAAAAAGGTTTATGTTTCAAAATTTTTTATACAAAAAAAAAAGCGTTCCGAGGCTAAAACATCGGAAAGTGAGTGTCTACAAAAAAAAAAAAATATATATATATATATAAAATTAGAAAGCGTTCCGAGGCTAAAAACATCGGAAAAGAAAATTCATCTGAGTAGCCGAGAAGAAGCAGCATTCACGGAGCAACCGAGAATCTATAACCAGGGAGCAACCGAGAAACAGCATTAAAGAAGCAGCATTCACGGAGCAACCGAGAATCTACAACCAGGGAGCAACCGAGAATCTACAACCAGGGAGCAACCGAGAAGCAGCATCCAAAGAAGTAGCCGAGAAGAAGCAGCCGAGAAGCAGCATCCAGGGAACAACCGAGGAGCAGCAAAAGAACATCATTTCCAGATAAGTTTAGAGATAAATAGTATAAATAAGAAAAATGATGTCCGAGGCGACAATTCAGGTACTAAATAATCAGTCGACACTGATGACAAAAATCCAGCAAATGGAAGCTGGTATAATAAATAGTGAGGAGGTTCAAAAATTAGAATCCATTAGAGCAAAGTTTATGAACAATCATAAGTCACTATTAAAAATCGGAATAGTAGATCATAAATATTTCAACAAAAATGTATATGAAAAAACAATAGGTAAAATTAAAAGTATCATTGAAATACAGTCGTGTTCAAAACAGGTTGTTGATATCGGGACAGTAATAATGTCAGAGAAAAGCGAAGTACAGAAACAAGCCGACAATTTTGAACAAAATTTAAATCAGCTCAGGGTATATTTAGAAGAAACCGAAAAGGGGTTGAATAATTCTACCTTGAGATGGAGTAACATCAGAAAAAAACAAAATTAATTTTCTTTGAAGTAGGATCCAAGAAAAAATAAATTATTTTACTTCGTTAAAATATTCATTAAACGAAGATGTTGATGAGTTGAAATTCGATGCTCAGAATATGGTAGACACTTTAGAGCGCGTATCTCAGGATACAAAACCATTGAAGGTAGACGTAAAAACGGAGGATCTTCCGACGCTACCTAAAATTCAAATACCCACATTTTTTGGTGAACCCAAAGACTGGGATCTTTTTTATGAATTATTTAAGGAAAAAATTCATAATAGGGAAGATTTAAGTATGCCAGTAAAATTTAATTATTTAAAAACGGCATTAAAGGGTGAAGCCAAGAGCATGGTTTCTCATTTGCTCACTGGCTCAGTTGGGAATTACCATTCAGTTTGGGAATTATTAATTAAGCGATTCGAAAATAAAAGGAAAATTTTTTCCGATGAAATGAATCGATTAATTGAATTACCAAATTTGAATATGGATTCCGCAAAAAATATTTTATTGATAATAGCAATGAGGCCATACATATAATAAAACTTAAAACTAATTTACCCACAGAAGTGGACATAATTTTCGCCCACACTTTGTTGAGAAAGTTCAACAAAGAAGCGCTGCAGCTCTATGAATCTCACGTCAAAAAGACAAAAGAAATTCAAAAGTTGTCAGATGTAATGGAATTTTTGGAACAGCGTTATAATTCTATAACTTCATTGAGTAATGAAGAAAGAAATAAAAATTCTAACAATAAATTTAATAAAAATTCAAATGGTAAAGAAAGCTGTCCAGTTTGTGGAATACCTGGATACTATGTGTCACAATACTACAAGTTTAAAGCAATGAATCCAAAAGATAGATGCGAGACGGCAAAAAAAGCGCAGCTGTGCTGGAAGTGCCTTAAAATATCAAAGCAGAAAAAATGCTCCTGCGAATATTCATGTGCGTTTTGCAAAAAAGCTCATAACACTATGCTTTACATTTCAAATGAAAAAGTGAACACATGTGTTTCAAAAGATACAGCACTATTGGCTACAGCAATAGTGAAGATCAGAGCAAAGAATGGTGAATATGAAAATTTTAGAGCATTGATCGATAGCGGATCTCAATGCACTATTATCTCAGAAGAGGCAGCTCAAATTCTGAAATTATACAGAATCAAAACTGTCACAAAAATAAGTGGCGTATCAGAAACGAATTCAAGTACTTCAAAGTACAAAGTTAAGATATGCATTCAATCGCTTAACACAAAAAACACACAATTTTCAACCGAAGCTATTGTTCTGCCAAAATTAATGAAAGCCTTGCCTGGTAAAACTGTAACAATTAATAAGCAAAAATGGCAAGATTTCGTATTAACCGATCCCAAATTTAATAAGCCTAGTAGAATAGACTTAATTATAGGAACCGACTTATATTCCCAAATCATCAAAAATGGGATAGTAAAAATAGACGGACTTCTTGGACAGAATACGGAGTTTGGTTGGGTAGTATCAGGGTGTACAAAATCAAAAGGAAGTACAGTGATAACAGCAACCACTATGAAAGTTGAAAATTTAGAAAAATTTTGGGAAATGGAAGAAGCTGAAATATGCGAAAAACATTTTATAGAAACAACAAGAAGAGACAATAATGGTAGGTTTGTCGTTAAAATCCCTTTTAAACAGGATAAAACATTAGGAAATTCAAAAGCCCAAGCATTGGCACGTTTTCATAACTTAGAAAAAAAATTACATAAGAATCATTCACTTAAAGAAAATTATGTTAAGTTTATGAATGAGTATATTAAATTAGGGCACATGGTTGAGACAAACGCTATGGGAAGATATTACCTCCCACATCAAGCAGTGCTCAGAGATAGTAGCTTAACAACAAAATTAAGAGTTGTCTTTGATGCTTCCGCTAAAAGCACAACAACAAGAGCCTTAATGATATCATGTGGACCGGACCAAGGCATTATGCTAAAATGGCGTAAATGGCAAGTTGTAGTCTCTGCAGATATAGAAAAAATGTATAGACAGATTAATATTGATGAAGAAGATCAAAAATATCTTAACATACTTTGGAGAGAGTCTCCATCTGATACTTTAAAAACATTTAAACTTACGACAGTTACATACGGAACTGCATCTGCCCCATATTTAGCGATCAGAGCGCTATTAGAAATTGCTAACAAATGCAGCGATGAAAACATTAAAGAAATTATTAAAAACGATTTTTACATGGATGACCTAATGTCAGGCGCAGACACAGTACAAGAATCAATGGGGTTCAACTTAAGGAAATGGATCTCTAATATACCAGAAGTAATAGAGAGTGTCGAACGAACAGGAGAAAACAAAGTTTTAGATATTGAAGAATTTGAATCAATAAAAACCCTTGGATTACAGTGGGAACCTATGTTAGATGAATTTAAATTTAACCTTAAATACCAAAAATTACAAAAAATTAATAAACGATCAGTTCTATCCACATTGGCTAAAATTTATGATCCATTAGGCTGGCTATCTCCAGTAACCATAGTCGGTAAATTGTTTATGCAGAAACTTTGGTTTGCAAAATTTGTCAACATTAGAAAAAATTAGAATTCCTCGATGGTTGAAAATGCAAAACAGTTTAATAACACATATACATGGCTTTGCTGATGCATCTGAAAAAGCATTTGCAGCTGTAGTATACGCTAAAGTTAACTCTTCAGTGATGATTATAGCAAGTAAAAGCAAAGTCAATCCAAAGAAAAATAGGAAAACGATCCCTAAGTTGGAACTTTGTGCAGCACATCTGTTAGCAAAATTAATTGATAGAGTCAGAGAAGCTTTAGGAAACTCTATAAAAACCTATGCTTGGAGCGATTCAACTATAACTCTTGCTTGGATAAAGAACGGAGGTAATAAAAATAAATTTATTAGGCGTAGAGTAGATGACATTCACAAAACAAAAGAAACAATTTGGGGGCACGTAAAATCAGAAGACAACCCAGCAGACATAGCGTCAAGAGGAATTGATGCTAACAAACTTCAAGATTGTGAGATTTGGTGGAAAGGGCCTCAATGGCTGGCTAAAACGATAGAACATTGGCCAAAAGAAGAAAAATGCGATGAAATTACAGTTGTTTGTACAACAGTATTAAATAATTCTGACATAATACAAGAATTGACAGCTAAATTCTCTTGTATAGGAAAACTTGAACGTGTAGTTGCCTACGTATTACGATTCATTGAGAAAAAGTAAAAAACAAAGTATTCCCGGCATTTTTAACCTGCATTGAAATAAAAACTGCCCGGAATTTAATAATCAAACAACAACAAGCACTTCAATTCGGTGAAGAAATAAAGTATTTAGCTCTGAACAAAGACATTGATACTAAAAATAAAATTTTAAGGTTAATCCCGTTTTTAGATAAAAACGGATTATTAAGGGTTGGTGGACGACTAAGAAACTCAAATGCAAGTTTTCAAGTTAAACACCCGATAATTTTGGACAAAAGTTACTTAACAAATCTTATTATAAGAAAAGCGCATAAGAAAACATTACACGGTGGACTAAACCTTATGAGAAACGATATTTGGACTTAGAAATAATTTGAAGAAGCAATTAAAAGAATGCTCAAAGTGTGCTAGATACAAAACAACTACAATAGAACAAATAATGGGAAATCTTCCAGAATATAGGATAAACATGAATTACCCATTTCTTAATACGGGAATAGATTATGCAGGTCCCTATTATATTAAGTGTTCTAAAAATCGTGGGATAAAAACATATAAAGGTTATATTTCAGTATTTGTATGTATGGCAACTAAAGCTATCCACCTTGAAGTTGTCAGTGATCTAACAACTGAAGCCTTTCTAGCAGCTTTAAAAAGATTATTGCTAGAAGAGGAAAATGTGTTAATATATATTCAGATAATGGAACAAACTTTGTAGGTGCTGCAAGAAAGCTAGACCAAGAGTATAAACAGGCTTTAGAAGACAATAATACAATCGCTTCTTTATTAGAAAACGAGGGGATTAGTTGGCACTTTATTCCCCCGGCAGGACCTCACTTCGGAAGTATTTGGGAAGCCGGAGTTAAATCGGTAAAATATCATTTGAAACGAACAATTGGTGATAGCAGCTTAACCTTTGAAGAAATGTCAACCTTACTATGTCAAATTGAAGCGATATTAAACTCACGACCCTTATACACAACAGGAGATGATATAGATGATTTGGAAGTACTAACACCAGGGCATTTTCTTATTGGTAGACCGAATTTAGATGCAATAGAAATGTAAACGAAGAAAAAATTAACAATTTGGATAGATGGAGACTAATTAAAAAATTGAAAAGAGAATTTCGGATCAAGTGGAAAGAAGATTATTTGCATACTCTACAACAAAGAAATAAATGGAAACGCGGAAGTCAAAATATTGAGAAAGGTCAAATAGTGTTAGTAAAGTCGGAAAACTGCCATCCAGCTAGATGGCCACTTGGGAAAATTGAAGAAGTTCACAAAGGCGCTGACGACAAGGTTAGAGTTGCTAAAATTAAAACTCAAGAAGGTTTTGTAACACGACCCATTACTAAAATATGTCCACTCAGTGCAACGCAAGAATCAGACGATAGTACTGAAAAAAGAGAACGCCCACTAAGAGGAGGTAGAACTTCAAAACTAAAGGCATTTCTATCCCTGCTAATGCTAATGCTATTTTGTCAAGTGTCCAATTCAGCTACCGTAAAAAGTGAAGTAAAGAAATGGACAGTAGAACAAATCAACAGCACAGCTGCAATCTATCTTGACCCAATGGGAGATATTGAAGTTATAACATCATCTTGGGATTTAGTTGTATTTTATGACATAAACACGTATTTTGTCATGATAGAGAAAGGTAAAGACGCAATACAAAAAATGAAATTAATATGTAACAAACTCCAGGATTTTGAAAATCAATGTAACATAATTCTAAATAACATGCAAAGGCAGATAAATGATCTCGAAGAAAATAACAAACTTTTCGTGGTGCACAAATCCCAAAGAGAGAAACGTTCACCCTTAAATTTTATTGGCTCAATTTATCATATTTTATTTGGTATAATGGACGCAGATGACAGAGAGGTTTTGGAAGAGAATATGACAATTCTTTTAGACAATCAACACAACATAAATGAATTGACCAAAAAACAAGCTTCAGTAATAGATTCCACCGAAAACATTATAAAACAAAGTATTAATGAGATAAACCATAACTTTCTTAACTTAAATGTGCGTATTGCAAACATGACAGAAACGCTTAAGGAAAGTTTTTTTGTTTATAAAGAATCAATTAATTTCTTTATGATGACAAAACAGTTAGATACCTTGCTTGATGAATGTGAAAAGATTAAAGCTGGAATAATCAGCTTGCTTATCGACATCAATCATGGAAAGTTGAATACAAATATTTTAAAAGCAAATCAACTTCAAAATAAAATCTCTCGAATTAAAGCTAAAATACCCGACAATTTAGTTTTACCCGGGAAAAGAACAGGCACAGAACTTAAAGAAGTTTACACTTTGTTAACAGCTAAAGGATTCTATTTAGATAAGAAAATAATTATAAATGCTAAAATACCATTATTCAGTCAACACACATCTCAGGTATTTAAAATTATACCCTTACCAATTAAAAACCAACAGGGGGTTATTATAGCAGAAGTGAAACTTCCATTTATAGTTTATAACTTTGCAATAGATTCATTTCATTTAATGTCAGAAGCAACATTAAATAAATGTAAGCACTGGCAAACCTATACACGTATTTGCGAAGGAAATTGGCCATGGAATAGTGCAAATGACGACTCTTGTGAGGTTTCACCCTTTAACAAACCAGTTAATTGCTTTTACAAAATGATTTCAACCTCATCAAATTATTGGGTTGAGTTACACAGAAGAGGTAGTTGGTTATTTAAAATACCTACAAATACAAAAGTGAACATTAAATGTAATCATGCACATCAAGAAATAATAAACTTGCCAGAACAAGGTATTTTGACATTAAAATCAGATTGTACGGCTAGAACTTTGGACAAAATACTAATGGCAAATTACATACTTCACTCTGAAAGTTACGAAACGGTATCAATTTCCTATATAAGTAATACAAGTGAAATACCCAAAATTGTATGGGATCCACTAAAAAATCCAATTATTAATCATACTTCAGAACTAGATCAATTAAAAAACGAACTTAGACAAATAAAAAATCATAATTTTAAAATAAATGCTCTTAAATGGCATCAAGCGACCGGTACGCATATCCTTAGGACTTGGTATGATAATTATAATAATTATAATAATATATATTGTAAGAAAAATACATGTACGCAGACGATTACAAGCCATAGCTTTTCCACAAATATAAGTAACATTTTAACCTTCTCTCTGTTACCGTCACTTTCTCGGCCCTTGGCAGAATGTTCAAGCATGAACACAGATCTCGCCATGTGGTGACAACATAAAAATAGATTACAAAACGTAAATGACCCTTAAGATAATGTAAACCAAACATTACAAAATTCATTCATTCATTCATTAATTGAGAGATGCTCCTCTCTTACTCCTCAAACTAGGTATTTAAGGAGGAAGATTTAAAGAATAAAGAGAGTTCAATTTTTGTGCTCAAACTATAACGTTGTACCATTATTTACACCTTCTCTCTTTTATTTTTGATTGGCATACATTCTACTTGAATATAATTTTAAAAATATAATTTTTTTTTAAAAATTTAGTGTTATATGCAAGTTATGGAGTGTATTAAAAAATGCAAATTGGATGGGATTCAGGGTATCTTCAAGTTCGGCACCTCTGATAAGGGGGTTGCTTTTTCACTTCCGAGGCTACTAGATGAAAATTTTCGGATGTATCCGTCTTTCTCTCTATCTCTTGATATGCGGATTTGAGTTTTGATAATTTGTGTAATCTTTTGGTTGAAAATTTATGGGGTTTTCTCTTCTACCTTGATATAGTTTTTGCTTTAATTCTTGGCGTAGTTGCTGGCCACTTTTTTTTTGAATTGTGGTCTATATTGCAAATCGAAAGGGAAATACGGAAAGGGGAAAGAGTATTCGACTAAACCCCAACATAGTGAGTGTGTTCACTCAATTTGCATGACAGATTATCATTTTTTGGCTGTACGAAATTATTTTGACAATTTATATTTACAGAACAAAGTTAATGAAAACGTTCATACATAAAGCACATCATCTAAATTAGCACAGGCACATCATTTTTATAACAGAAAAAAAATTTGTGGCAAACAGCAGCAAGCAGAAAAAAACATTTACATTCATGCAATGAGCGTATACGTACTCTGATTAACAACCTAAAATCAAAAACATATTGTGGATAAACCTATACATACAGGTGGAGTGTTAAACCGCACAAGTTTATGTCTGTCACAGTTTAGAACTAGAAGCTTCCAAATTGGAAAGTTAAGTTACTGGAAACCTCCTCTATCAATGACCCAAAAATAATCGAATTCGATAAAAAAAGTAGGAACGTTGCACTCAGGAATAACCGATACTCTTTTCCCAAAGGAGCATCTGGTATATTAAATTTAATATCTCAAATTTTACATATAGATTCATGTGAATTCTATGCATTTTCAATTATTGTTATATTTTTGATACCGGGTCTTTTACTAATTACCTACCCTCCTCATACACTGCTAATTGAAGGTCTGTTTCAAATAGAATCATGTGAATTTGTTAACATTTTTATTAATGTAAAAATTCAATAGAATCCTATGCTGATAGTTTCATCAAGTTCGGTTAATTCAGTCCCAATCTATTGGGTGTCCGGAAAGAAATTTTCGATTTTTTTAAAGGAAGTAAATACATTTTTATTAAAAGAATGAACCTTGAACAATTCTATATTTTTCATCTTGTTCGATAACCTTTTGCCATCGTTCCGGTAAATTCATTAATCTGTGCTCATAAAACTTCTAACTTTTATCCGAAAAAAAACTGAAATATGCATCACCAACGATGAATGAAATACACCACCATTACAATTGATCAATTCTGGTCGCACTTCATTGATGGCTGTATTCAATTTGTCCAGTTACTGCAGGAGACATCCAAATTAATCGTTTGGATCCTCTGAAACAGCTCTAAATATTCCACAGATTTCCAGTCTCACACAGAATACCAACCTTTGAAGTGGCTTGTGGCGCTTCAACATGCATGGACCATTATCGTTTTCTATTGATGTTATTATTAACGATCTATTTTTTATCACCACTGACAATCCGCTTCAAAAGCGCATCGATTTCATTGCGTTTAGGATGCATATCACAATCATTGATTTGGTTTGTTAAATGAATTTATTTCAATTCATGTGGTACCCAAATATCTATCTTTTTACCAGTCCAAGACACCTTCCATGCTCGGCAACGGTGAGTTTGGAATATTTAACTTCTCTAAAATCTCAAAAAAAAAAAAAAAAAAAAAAAAAACAAGTAAGAACGTTGCTTTAGGGCGAAACCTAATGAGTGATACTCGTTTCCCATAGGGGCATCCGGTATATTAAATTTAATAATTTATCTCAAATTTTGCATTTATATAGATTCATGTGAATTTTATGCAATTTCAATTTTTGAATTAACATTTTTATAAAATGTAAAAATTCAATAGAATCATATGCTGAAAGTTTCATCAAGTTTCGTTAAGTCAGTCCCAATCTACTAAACAAAACGTTTGGCCAATTATCACACGCACTTGTTAAGCAGCGACAGCAAAATATATTTACAAATACATTGAAACGTGCAGGCGCGTTTGCTTATGCATGGTCACAAATAAATTCAGCGCCATTCATTCTATAATATTCTTCAACCAAAATTGTTATTGAGTAGTGTTTGCATTTTCAGCCGCTTCTTTAGTTTTGTATTTGTCAAATATCGCCCTTTACACGCATACATGCAAACAGACCAACGCGTTTGTATGTACACATACACATATATGAACGCGCGCATTTCAGTAATTTCTAAGAATTACAATTGCGATTGATTTGTGTTTATATTGTGTTTGCATTAACAGCAGCTTCTATAGTTTTGTATTTGTCAAAAGTCGCCCTTGTAGTGAACTAGTTTCAGATTTGCTAACAGGCAATGAAAAGTGAAAAACGATGTGGCGCAGCAGGTAGATGAAAAGCGCGTAAGCAAAAGGGTCCGAGTTCGAGACGCGACGGCGACGGCATGAAAATAGTTTTTTTTTTCCCTTAATAAATAGGATGTGGCTTTGCTAGTTGAGATGGTGTGCTTTAACGATACATATGTAGTAGATGTAGGTTCAAATCCAGCGGCAGCGACTTTTGTTTTTCTCTTTATTTTGTTCATTTAATTATTTATTTAATTATATAATTATTTTTGATTGACAATTTTTTTGTGTGGAATAATTTTGTTCTGAATAACCAGTCTATGTGAATTCGATAAAAAAAAATAAAGCATGATGGTATGGTCACACACAAAAAGGAAAATAACATAACTGACCTAGGCTATACGAAAAATGATAATTTTAGCAGATACATTGTTTGCAGAACTTCAACATTAAATCGAATTACTTCTATTTCTTACTATTTCTTTAAAATGTCGTTTGTCGTCTTAGTAATTATCTTAAGCTTATTTATATAGGTGGCACAGGCATATGAATTTTGCAGCTGGGCGTCACAAACTTTGTTGCCAATTTGCCACGCCCCCAGTAGGCGTAGACATATCATATTTGGCAAGTGCCTAGAAGGAGTTGAGGGTAACGTAACTGTAAAACTTGGATACTTACGCTCCAAAAATGTGAAAGTTACAGGGTATTTTTCGACATACCACGCCCCCAAAGGGGCGTTAGATTTATTTTTGGGTAATCGATAGGGGAGGCCATCAGTAACACAAACATTCATTTTGAAGCGTCTAGCTCTAAAACTGTAGGAGCTATAAGGTTTTGTGATTTGCCACGCCCCCTTGTCCGCCATATCTTTTGATCTTGGGTTGCTTATCCGAGTATATATATCAAATTTCAAGTCTAGCATTAATAATGCTCAAAATATAGCAGAACTTGTAAAATCACTATATATCCGATTTGCCACGCCCCCAGTGGGCGTGGACATACAATCTTTTTATCAATCTTTATAGAATCGAAGCGTTAAGATACGTGCCAAATTTCAGCATTCTAGCTTTAAAACTATAGAAGTTACAGTTTTCCCGATTTGCTACGCCCCCAATGAGCGTAGGTATATCCGCCATATCTTTTTGAACTTTGGTGGTCAACGCAAGTATACATTCCAAATTTCGACTCTCTACCACTTCAACCAATATGATATCTTGACTATGGGCACAAGCATTTTCCGATTTGCCACGCCCCTAGTGGGCGTATCCGGAAAATCTTGACACTTTATAATTCGAGGGTATACACGAGTATATGCTCCAAATTTCAAGTCTTTATCTTCAATAGCGTAAAAAAATATTGCATTCATACGGAGAGACGGACAGACAAGAAATTGCTTAAATGCGCGCATATGAATGTATGTGTACCTACAAAAACGTTGGTATGTTTACATGTCATGCTGTCTCCGCCGGGTCTCGAGCTCGGGCCCTTTCAGTTACGCGCCTTGCGTCTACCTACTAAGCCACATCAGATTCACAATATTTATTAGGAAATTCCAAACTAAATCACTACAAGGGCGACTTTTGACATATACAAAACTAAACAAGCTGCTGATAATGCAAACACAAATCAATAACAATTTTGGTTGAAGAATATGATAGAATGAATAGCCATTAATTTATTTGTAAATATGCATAGCAAACACGCTTGCACGTTTCAATGTATGCGCGACGCTGCTTGCCACGATCGTGTGATAATTGGCCAATCGTTTTCTTTAATTTTGGTTTGTCCGGAAAATCATTACCGATTTTACAATTAGACGGCGTTGATAATTGTTTAACACAGCTTGTGATTATTTATTGTGATAAAGCCTTAAAAGAAAGACAGTGTCGAAGTCATCAAATTCCGTAATTGCGATTTTTCACTTGAAGATGAACCAAGAGTATATTGGTTTAGTGCAATGTCCGTCTTGCTGTCCGTCTGTCTGGCCGTCTTTCCGTCTGTCCGTATGAATGCAATATTTTTCTACGCTATTGAAGCTAGAGACTTGAAATTTGGAACATATACTCGTGTATACCCTCGAATTATAAAGCGTCAAGATTTTCCCGATACGCCCACTAGGGGCGTGGAAAATCGGAAAATGCTTGCGCCCATAGTCAAGAAATCATATTGGTTGAAGAGGTAGAGAGTTCAAATTTGGAATATATACTTGCGTTGACCACCCAAGTGCAGAAAGATATGGCGGATATATCTACGCTCATTGGGGGCGTGGCAAATTGGGAAAACTGTAACTTCTACAGTTTTAAAACTAGAATGCTGAAATTTGGCACGTAAAATAACGCTACGATTCTATAAAGATTGATAAAAAGATTTTTTGTCCAAGCCTACTTGGGGCATGGCAAATCGGATCTGAATATAGAGTGATTTTACAAGTTCTGCTATATTTTGAGCACTATTAATGCTAGAGACTTGAAATTTGATATATATACTCGGATAAGCAACCCAAGATCAACAAGTAAGAAAACTCTAGTCGGAGATGCCTGACTAGGAGATCCCCTGAGCCCCGTCCGATTTGCATTGTTTAATACGCTATGTAGCTTGCATATAACATTAAATTTTCCAAAATTAAATTATAATTTTAAATTTTATTTAACTAGAATGCATGTAAATCAAAAATTAATAAATAATTAAATAAATAAAAAAATTAACAAAAATAGAAGAAGAAAAGCAAACATCACCGCACCTGGACTCGAACCTGCATCTATTTACTACATATGTAACGTTAGAGCGCATCATCTCAACTAGCACAACCACCTCATGTTTATAAATTTAAAAAAAATCTGAAAATTTGTTGTCACTGAGTTTTGAACTCGGGACCTTTCGTTTATGCGCTTTGCGTCTACCCACAACGCCACACCAAGTTGCTTGTTGGCTTTTGCCAGTAGTACTACAAGGGCGATATATGACAAATACAAAACTAAAGAAGTTAAAGAAGCAGATCAATCGCAATTGTAATTCTTAGAATATGCTGAAATGCGTGCATATGAACGTATGAGTATGTGTACATACAAAAACGGTGTACTGTTTCAATGTATGCGTGTAAAGGGCGATATATGACAAATACAAATACAATTCAAATACAGATTTGGTTGAAGAATATGCTAGAATTGAATTTATTTGTGCACATGCATAAGCAGACGCGCTTGCTCGTTTTAATGTGTGTATGTGAGAATATATGTAAATGTTTTTTGCTGCGCGTCGCTGCTTGCCACGTGCAGCTAAACGTTTTGTTTAATAAATCGGGACTTAACGGAATTTGATGAAACTTTCAGCATATGATTTTATTGAACTTAAATAATTTTATAAAAATGCTAATTTATTCACATGGTTATATTTTCGGACGGACGGACAGACAGACAGACGGACAGGGCTAAATCGACTCAGCTCGTCGCCCTGATCATGAATATATATAAATTATTAATTTAATTATTCTTTATTTTATAATAATTTTATAATTTTAAGTTATTATTGCTAGCCCTAGCCTATGGCTATGATGTCGTCGCCTCGAGGTCCAAATTCATAGAGATGCTTTCTTGTCATGCCTTCCTGCCGTCCTGGCCTGCATCCACGTGGGTTTATCAGCTGGCAAAGCTTTAAGTGATTAAAGCTTTGGCTGATAGCTTTCGATCTTAAGACCACCTGGTTGTTTCAAGTCGTGTTAACTCCTTCCTTGGTTAACTGAAAGCCGTCCTCGGCTTTTCTTTAAATCATTTGTGTTGCTTTGCGATATTTCTTTTTCTCTGCGAGATGCAGCTTGCAGGATGGATCTTATCGCAGTCAGCTGCTTCTTCCAGTCGGTCTCGTGAATACGAGCGGGCTTCACAATGAAGGCATGACCGCCCAAGTGACCGGGCTCGAGTGTAGCATGCTCGTGGTAGCTCTCATCACCAACAGCCACCCATTTGATGTTGTTGTCTTGTAGTCGCGGACAACCTCTGGCGCATTCCCCATTTCACCAGTACGCTGGTTCTTGATCATGTTTATCTCATTGTTTTCGGAGTCGGTGTTGGAGATGTTGCTGGCACGGTGGACGACAATTTTCAGGTCGACGATCATTCCGTATTCTGGATCGGATACATTATAATCTATTTACAATCTAACTCGGCTCGGGGTACTCTATAATAAAGTTAACATTTATATTACTTGAGTGCTATATAACAATATGTGTGGATTCGACGCTAATATTAGTAAAGTGTTCATTTAATATTTCGCTTACGAGGTACGAGTTCAGTTTATTATTGCCAAGGAGACTGCCAAAATTAAATATTGGAGTGTGTTAATTTATTGATTCATGTTTTGAGATTGTCCTTATGAATTACCCTCCCTTTTATGAGCACCGTCGTGCCCATGTCGGCCTGAACGACTTCTTCTTCATAGAGGGCGGTTATTTTATTTCCTAACCTTCTATTGCGTTTAACCATTACTTTCTCACCAACCTGGTATGATTTAGACTGTCTGTTTTTGTTGTGGTATTCAAGTAAGTCGGATTGAGCCTTTTGAAGCTTAATTCCCACTTCTGTCAGTAGTTCGATTGGCCTACAATGGATTATTTCGGTAGGTGACTTCTTAGTGACTGAATGGATAGAATTGTTATAATGAATATTTGACAGGAGTATGAGCTCAACAGTATCTTGTATATGCCTATCTATCTTTAAGCATCTGGCGATTTCTATCAACGTGCTGTGGAATCTTTCTACTTTCCCATTAGAGATACTGTGCAATGGTGGAGCGTTGCTGACCGAAATTCCGAAGTGATTTTCTAAAAGAGATTTTATTGCCAGTGAGTTGAGAGATCTCTCGTTATCACAATACAATGTGCGAGCATTTGGGAAGAAGTTTATAAGTTGTAAAAGAGTTGGTTTCACATCTACAGTTGCGCGTGAGGAGATTGGCTGGACTATTGCGTATTTTGAGAATTTGTCAATGCAAGTCAAAAAATATTTCCCATCCGAAGAAAAAATATCGACATGTAATATTTCACCTGGTTTATAAGGGATTGGGGTTTTGGCGATTTCATGTTTTTTTGGATGCCTTTCATACTTGGCTCTTTGACAAATTCTACAGTTTGTGACAATTTCGTTGACCAATTTAGTCATTTTTTCTTGCAGTGCTCTGTGGGCCCTATTATGTTCTTGGAATACGATTTCCATTTGTTCATCTTTATTGACAACATCTTGTACGAAATTTTTACAATACCAAAAGGCTGTTGATGGGAATTGTTGAATAAGTTGGTGTTGTATTCTGGCTAATACGTGTAAATCCCACTTGATGGCGTTAACGACAGTGCAGTTAACCTTGTCTTTCAGGGTATCAAACAATTCTGAAAAATCTCGAAATTCTATAGAGTGTTAAGATTTCTCTCTAAAAAGGATGAAAGATCGGTTTGGTGGAATATCTGCCTGCTGTATGATGATCTGGTTTTTATAACAGTTAATAGGCTTATCAGAGGTTTGAATGGTGTAAGTTAATGACTCCTCCCTATGGATTGTGGAATAAATAGAACTTCTGCCGTCTTCTGCTACGTCGGACTTCGCATTGTTTTCCAGCGCATTTAGGTGTTGGCGAGACAGGGCATCAGCCACATGATTTTCTTTGCCGGGTTTGTAAAATATATTGGCATTGTGTTCATCGATAAAGGCTTTCCAGCATTTTATCTTTGCGTTCGTGTTTCGCTCTGACGCCGTAAAGATAATTTCTCAAATTTTTCAATGACCAAACGATAGCCAATAACTCCCTTTCGTTCGTGGAGATCATTGTAATTGGTTTTCCTTCTTGAGACAGGACAGCCCCTATGCCTGATGCCGATGCATCGGTAGTGAGATCAAAAGGTTTTGGAAAATCGGGGTATCTCAGGAGGACGTCTTCAGATGCCAATATTGATTTAAGTTTTTCGAATGCCTTTGTTTGTTGTTCATTAAATTTTATGGGGACTTTCCGGGATTGATAAGTGCTGACTTTCCCGTTTTCTCCCTTGAGAAGCTCTGTTATGGGTTTCGCAATTGTGGCAAAATCCCGCACCTATAATAGCTTGCAAGCCCGAGAAAAGAACGAATGCCAAATAGGGTTTCTGGAAGTTTATATTGGGTGATTGTTAGTATTTTTTCAGGTGCGGTGGTTATCACCCAGGTATTCAACACTGGTCTTAAAGAAATGAGATTCTTCCTCCGACACACGCATGTTTGCATTACCTAATCGCTGTAAAACCCAGTCTACGTGCTTTAAATGGTCTTCCTTTGTTTCCGAAAAAATGATTACATCGTCAACATAGACGTGGCAAAATTTCCCGATTTGTTCTCTGAGAACATCATCGATTGCTTTCTGGAATATGCTGGGTTCGTATTTCCCATTATTTACGCAAAAGGCAGTTTTTTCCCGATCTTTTTCGGAGAGGTTTATCTGATGGAAGCCAGATTTCAGATCAAGGGTTGTGAAGTAACTTGATTTACCCAAGTTGGATAACATCATAGTCACATTTGGAATTGGATACTAACAAACTTGACCTTTTTGGTAACAAACTTGACCTGCGCGTGCTATCCACGGACCCAACAAAAAAAATTCAAGTCTCTAGCTTGTCTAGATGCTTCAATCGACGCGTTCAAACATACGGACAGACGGACGGACGGACGGACGGACAGACGGACGGACAGACAGACGGTCAGGGCTAAATCGACTCAGCTCGTCGCCCTGATCAAGAATATATATACTTTGTGGGGTCTGACACGCCTCCTTCTGCCTGTTACATACATTTAACAAAACCATTATACCCTGATTTCCCATTTTCAATGGGCTCAGGGTATAAAAACAAAGTGAAACGGGTGCTAAAGCAGTTAAAGCGAAAATTGGAAGAATTTGCAATGCTTGTATGCGAATGTGAATCACATTAAGAAGAAGCAAATCAAAATGTATTTTTTTGTGTGGAATAATTTTGTTCTGAATGACGAAATGCCGTTTGACTTCTTAGCAATTCTTATTAAGCTTATTTATATAGGTGGCACAGACATATGATTTTTGCAGCTGGGCGTTACAAACTTTGTTGCCAATTTGCCACGCCCCCAGTAGGCGCAGACATATCATATTTGGCAAGTTCCTAAAAGGAGTTGAGGGTAACGTTACTGTAAAACTTGGATACTTACATATATTAAATTTGAAGTCTCTAGCATCAATAGTGCTCGAAATATAGCTGAACTTGTATATGTTATGTATATATATATATATATATATATATATATATATATGTATATATACTAAATATAATTACTTATAATATTAATTTATTTTACTTATTGTGGAGTGGAGTGTATAATTATGTGTGGTGCTCCGGTGGTTGTATTCTTTTTCTTTTATTTTTATTGCGTTCTTGTATTTTGTTGTGTATGTTTCTGTAATATGTTTATTTTAAATGTAATAGTTAAGCCATATAATTATCAATATTTGATTTTATAGACCCATCTACTCAAATTGTGCTTATTGTTGTTGATTTTAGCAATTATGTTCTCTTATTTAGCAATTATAGTTATTTAGCAATAACAGTTAAACAAAGTAGAGTGTATAATTATGTGTGGTGCTTCGGTGTTAGTATTCTTTTTCTTTTTTTGCGTTATTGTATCTTGTTGTGTATGTTTCTATAATATGTTTATTTTAAATGTAATAGTTAAGTCATATAATTATCAATATTTGATTTTATAGACCCATCTACTCACATTGTGTTTATTGTTGTTGATTTTAACAAATATGTTCTTGTATTTAGCAATTATAGGTTTTTAGCAGTAACGTTAAACAATTCTATCACTATTCACTTAAGTATCACAGTGCTCACATAATTCATGTCCTTCTTGTTCGAACTCTGTGTCGCAACTGATCTTGCAGTCGCGACTGATGTTGACGTCTTTCTCTACAAGTTACATATTTTGTAGCTTTGTAGTACAAATTTGTGTCGCCAGGCATATTGGGTTTTGCGGAACTGAGCAACGGAGACAGTGTCGATAGACAGATTAGTGGCGCCAGACATCGTATGTTCCATATTTTGCCAGTGGCAACCGAAATCAAATTCCGTTAGGTCAGTTTTGAGCGTTAGGTTTGTGCTGAAGAGCAGAATAGTGGCGCCAGACATCGTCTGTTCTATATTTTGCCAGTGGCAACCGAAATCAAATTCCGTTAGGTCAGTTTTGAGCGTTAGGTTTGTGCTGAAGAGCAGAATAGTGGTACCAGACATCATAGGCTCTATAGTGTCGTTAGTGACGACCAAAATGCGGGGTACCGTTAGGTCAGCGACGAAAAGCGAAATAATGATTGAAAATCAGAACGGTGGCTCCGGACAAATTTGTGTTAGGATCGTCGCGCGACAGATTGCGACAAAATGCGGAATTGTGGCACTGCTATTGTGAAATTAATGATAAATTTGTAGTTATGTCTGTGTATGCGAGGGTCGACGTTCCCGTCAAACTGGGTTCGCCAATATGTGTGAGGTTCGTACATGTCTGTGCGACAAGTCGTAAGTCGTTCCAATAAATAGCACTGAAATATTGTTTCGGCCGACAAGTCTTATGCAACAAATCTGTACTACTTCTCACGACATGTTGGCCTCATCAGCTCATACCGCTTGTATGAATTCCGTTTTATGCGCTCTTTGGTTTTTATACTCGTTTCCCAAAGGGAAAAAGAGTATATTGGTTTTGTGAAATGTCCGTCTGTCCGTATGAATGCAATATTTTTCTACGCTATTGAAGCTAGAGACTTGAAATTTGGAACATATACTCGTGTATACCCTCGAATTATAAAGTGTCAAGATTTTCCGGATACGCCCACTAGGGGCGTGGCAAATCATAGAAATCATATTAGTTGAAGAGCTAGAGAGTTGAAATTTTGAATGTATACTTGCGTTGACCACCCAAGCTCAAAAAGATATGGCGGATATATCTACGCCCATTGGGGGCGTGGCAAATCGGGAAAACTGTAACTTCTACAGTTTTAAAGCTAGAATGCTGAAATTTGGCACGTAACTTAACGCTACGATTCTATAAAGATTCATAAAAAGATTTGATGTCTACGCCCACTGGGGGCGTGGCAAATCGGATCTGAATATATAGTGATTTTACAAGATCAGCTATATTTTGAGCACTATTGATGCTAGAGACTTGAAATTTGATATATATACTCGGATAAGCAACCCAAGATCCCAAGATTATAGCTCCTACAGTTTTAGAACTAGACGATTCCAAATTGGATGTTTGTGTTACTGGGGGCCTCCTCTATTGATTCCTCAAAAATAAATCTTTCGCCCCTTCGGGGGCGTGGTATATCGAAAAAATACCCTGTAACTTTCACATTTTTGGAGTGTAAGCATCCAAACTTTACAGTTACGTTACCCTCGACTCCTTCTAGGAACTTGCTAAATATGATATGTCTACGCCTACTGGGGGCGTGGCAAATTGGTAACAAAATTTGTAACGCCCAGCAGCAAAATTCATATGCTTGTGCCACCTATATAAATAAGCTTAATAAGAATTGCTAAGACGACAAACGGCATTTCTGAGAAATATATGTAATTTGATTTAATGTTGAAGTTCTGCAAATAATTTATCTGCTAAAATTATCATTTTTCGTATAGCCTAGGTCAGTTATGTTATTTTCTTTTTGTGTGTGTGACCCTGACAAAAAATGTAAATATCAAATACTGATATTTGTGTAATCGACTTAGTCCGAACAAAATTATTCACACACAAAAAAATTGACGATAGGTCCCAACAGGTATGTATGTATGTATGTAGGCACGAACAGCTGCGCAACTATTTTCATGCCGTCGCCGCCGCGTCTCGAACGCGGACCCTTTTGCTTACACGCTTTTCATCTACCTGCTGCGCCACGTAAGTTTTGCATTGCATGTTGTCAAATCCGAAACTACTTCACTACAAGGGCGACTATTGACAAATACAAAACTATAGAAGCTGCTGTTAATGCAAACATAATATAAACATAAATCAATCGCAATTGTGATTCTTAGAAAAAGCTGAAATGCGCGCATATGAACGTATGTATTTATATGTGTACATACAAAAACGGTGGTCGGTTGAATGTATGCGTATAAAGGGCGATATTTGACAAATACAAAACTAAAGAAGCGGCTGAAAATGTAAACTCAACTCAATAACAATTTTGGTTGAAGAATATGCTAGAATGAATGGCGCTGAATTTATTTGTGACCGTGCATAAGCAAACGCGCTTGCACGTTTCAATGTTTGTACATATGTGTAAATGTAAATATATTTTGCTGTCGCTGCTTAACGCGTGCGTGTCATAATTGGCCAAACGTTTTGTTTAATAGATTGCGACTGACTTAACGGAACTTGATGAAACTTTCAGCATATGATTCTATTGAATTTTTTACATTTTATAAAAATGCTAATTCATTCACATAGTTATATTTGCAAAAATTGAAATTGCAGAAAATTCACATGAATCTACATAAATGCAAAATTTGAGAAAAATTATTAAATTTAAAATACCAGATACCCCTCTGGGAAACGAGTTTCACGCTTTAGGTTTCGTCCTAAGGCAACGTTCTTACTTGTTTTTGTTGATTTTTTTGATTTTTTTTGTTTGATATGTTAGTGTACGTAATGTTCAGATATGTCTGTGCAACAAGTCGTATGACGCCCCAATAAGTCGCACTGAAAAACTGGTTCGACCGACAAGTTTGAATGCAACCAATTTGGTCCACGTCTGCTCATATGCCTTGAACATATGACACAACGCAACGTGCTAACTCAAACCGAAATGCACAGAACTTGTTGCCATGGGTTTTTTTTATTTTTATTTATTTTTTTTTTATTTTTTTTTCTACATTCCACCGTAGCACTTTTTTTTATATTTTTTTATATTTTATATGTAGAATGTACATATTATTATTATTATTATTCTTCTGTGTGATACTTAGATTTGTACAGCTTATATGGTAAATATAATTATGAGATTCCTCACCATGGGTTCTTTGTGTGCGGCTGCGCCAGTTACAGTTACAGTTACAAAAAAAAAAAAAAAAAAAAAAAAAAAAAAAACCTTTTGAATCGCAGCAAAGTTGCGCAACGTGGGCTCAAACTCTGTACGATCCGTTCGCAGAGTACGTTCCCAAACAAAGTGTGGATAGCTGAACCGCGAGTAGGAGAAACATCCAAAAGGGAGGAATTCGACATCACCGGGAATGGAGTCCTGTATGAAAAAGAAAATAGTGTTTAAGAAAAATTTAAATCGAATTAAAAATAAGAAAAGTTAAAGAAAGAAAAAACACAACGAATTAAATAAAAAATTATTATAAATATAAGTTTAAAAATTAATAATACAAAAAAAAAAAAAATCAAAAGCAAAAAATAAAATATCAACTCAGTGTAGCGAGCTTGCAGCTGCGAAGTGTAATTCGAAACGACAAGATAAGGAAAATACAATAAACAGTAAAACACAAGCGCGCTGCAAGAACTCAAACAGGCATCGACGACTAGTTTTTACTCTTAATTAAAAATTTCACTTAAAACATCCCAAAATTTAGCATTTTGAAAGTAAAATTACACAATAAATTAATATTTTTAAAATCCATATAAAATATAAAATTTATTATTCTTTTATAACCTTTACACAACAAATATTTTTTACATACTAACAAAATACTAACTTATGGCCAGTCCAAATAACCTAATACGACCAGTAGTACTTAATACACCAACTTCTACGCCAATTAATACCAATACCGACGAATATAACCAGAGACAGCACCAGAGACCAACAAGTAGACAGGCCGTGTACCAAAATAATAGAAAAGGGGGAAACAAATTCTATCGAAAACCATATCGACCGAATTATTAATGACAGATTGACGACAATATTAAACAACATAAGTGTAAATATCAATACTAGCGATTTTGCTGAGGCAGCCGCCTATAGTCTAGACCCCGACTCTAGAGACAATATTACTGACTTAGGTCGCGTCTCGGACATAGTAAAAGGTATGAGGGAATTTTCAGGAGATCCTGTTGAGTTTAGCTCCTGGAAAATGGGTGTAGACAGAGGATACTAGAGGCCTACTCTAGTATCAAAGGATCAACAAAATACTTCGCTATTCTACAAACGATCCGTAGTAAGATAACCCACCACGCTGACCAAGTATTGGACTCCTACAATATGCCCCTGAACTGGGAGACAATTACTAGATGCCTTACTCTGCACTTTGCGGATAAACGAGACCTCAGTACACTTGAATACCAACTAACTACTATAACGCAAAATAGACAACAGACAGTTGAGGAATTTTACAAGAATACTTACAAACACCTATCTAAACACCTATCCTATAGGGATAGAACATTAGATACGTTTGTAAGAGGATTACGTGGCGATTTACTACGCCTTCTCGGCATCAAGGAACCAACAGACTTGCCGCAAGCCTTGCATTTGTGCCTAAAGTTAGAAAACCAAACCTATAGGACAACTTATGCAAACAATATACAGCAACACGTGAAATACAGAAACATAGACCAGAATCCAATTCCGGCACCTCGTAGGTTCATACTGAATCCATCAAGCAATTCAAGTTATAGACTTCCGACATATTTTTCATATCAGAATCCACCTCCAATTCCTCCACCAGATCAGTACCACAACCCAGATTATTCTACATTTATAACCAGGTACAGCCCGGTTAATTCCAAAGACCACCAAACCAATTTGGCTATCAGCCACAATACTGGTCACAACCAAACCAACCCAACCAATATCAACAGACTCAACCAATAGCCCCACCTCGTCCGACTGCTGCCAAGCCAGCAGAACCAATGGTAAAAGGCAAAAGGCCACTATTCCCCGCAAACCAAGATGGGAAAAGACAAAGACTCTTTGACACTGAGGGAACAGAATGCCAGGAACAAAACGAACAAAGCTATGCTGAGGCATACGCCATCATGACGGACTATGAAAGGTACGAGCAAGAAATGACAGAAGCTAAAAACCAGGAGGAATACGACATGAGCTTAACAGAGTATATGGAGCAAGCAAACGCAAACAACGAACCAGAAACCACATAATGCCCCGATACAGATTTGAATTTTTTAGAATGAGCGACTCCTCGCTACCCTATTTCGAATGTAGAGTGGGGGTTCACGAAACTTTCAAAATTCGATACTGGTTCAAACAGAAATTACCTACAACCAAGACACGTAACAAATCCAAAACAAACGAAACACCTTTTAAGGAAATAACTGTAGGAGGTAGTATCGAAATAACACAACACAAACTTGCAAATTTATTTAACCATCCGGAATGTAACGTAAAATTTTTTCTATTACCAACCCTAAAATCATTTGACGCCATTCTTGGCAATGATAGCATTCATGATTTAGAAACAGTAATCGACGTAGCCAACAAGGTAATGACAATTAAAGGAGAAAACAAGTAAGAAAACTTTAGTCGGAGGTGCCCGACTAGGAGATACCCTGAGCCCCGTCCGGTTTGAATCGCTATATAGCTTGCATATAACATTAAATTTTCCAAAATTAAAGTAAATTTTTGAAATTTTATTTGACTAGAATATATGTAAATCAAAACTTAATAAATAATTAAATAAATAAACAAATTAACAAAAAAAAAAAAAAAAAAAAAAAAACAAGTAAGAACGTTGCCTAAGGACGAAACCTAATGCGTGATACTCGTTTCTCATAGGGGCATCTGGTATATTAAATTTAATAATTTATCTCAAATTTTGCATTTATGTAAATTCATGTGAATTTTATGCAATTTCAATTTTTGCAAAATTAATCATGTGAATGAATTAGAATTTTTATAAAATGTAAAAAATTCAATAGAATCATATGCTGAAAGTTTCATCAAGTTCCGTTAAGTCAGTCGCAATCTATTAAACAAAACGTTTGGCCAATTATGACACGCACGCGTTAAGCAGCGACAGCAAAATATATTTACATTTACACATATGTACATACATTGAAACGTGCAAGCGCGTTTGCTTATGCACGGTCACAAATAAATTCAGCGCCATTCATTCTAGCATATTCTTCAACCAAAATTGTTATTGAGTTTGTTTTGTTTTGCATTTTCAGCCCATCGTTAGTTTTGTATTTGTCAAATATCGCCCTTTATACGCATACATTCAAACCGACCACCGTTTTTGTATGTACACATATAAATACATATGTTCATATGTGCTCATTTCAGCATTTTCTAAGAATTACAATTGCGATTGATTTATGTTTATATTGTGTTTGCATTAACAGCAGCTTCTTTAGTTTTGTATTTGTCAATAGTCGCCCTTGTAGTGAAGTAGTTTCGCATTTGCCAACATGCAATGCAAAACTTATGTGGCGCAGCAGGTAGATGAAAAGCGTGTAAGCAAAAGGGTCCGCGTTCGAGACGCGGCGGCGACGGCACGAAAATAGTTTTTGATCCTGGGTTGCGTATCTGAGTATATATATCAAATTTCAAGTCTCTAGCATCAATAGTGCTCAAAATATAGCTGATCTTGTAAAATCACTATATACTCAGATCCGATTTGCCACGCCCCCAGTGGGCATAGACATCAAATCTCTTTATGAATCTATATAGAATCGTAGCGTTAAGTTACGTGTCAAATTTCAGCATCCTTCTTTAAAACTGTAGAAGATACAGTTTTCCCGATTTGCCACGCCCCCAATGGGCGTAGATATATCCGCCATATCTTTTTGAACTTGGGTGGTCACCGCAAGTATACATTCCAAATTTCAATTCTCTAGCTTTTCAACTAATATGATTTCTTAACTATGGGCGCAACCATTTTGCGATTTGCCACGCCCCTAGTGGGCGTATCCGGAAAATCTTGACACTTTATAATTCGAGGGTATACACGAGTATATGTTCCAAATTTCGAGTCTCTAGCTTCAATAGGGTAGAAAAATATTGCATTCATACGGACAGACGGACAGACGGCCAGACGGACAGACGGCCAGACGGACAGACGGACATTTCACAAAACCAATATACTCTTTTTCCCTTTGGGAAACGAGTATAAAAACTTATCACCAACACTAGAAGTATAACTAGAATTAGCAGTAGCCTAACGGACATTAGGGATAACCGGACAGTAGTGAGAACCGAAGACATTACACCAATGACACCTACTTCGAGCTCTCCCCCACCCAATCAAGCCCCAATAATGAACAATCATTGGGACTTCTTGACTACATTAAAAATTCCAGATGCAATTCGCTTCTTTCCAATTTATGACGGAAAGTCGAAAACCCTTAGTGAATTTATCACCAATGTAGAAGAAATTCTTCTCCTCATTAGAGGAACCGACCAGACACCATATGGCCAAATGCTCTTAAGAACCTTTAGAAAAAAATTGATAGAAAACCTAATGATGATATAATAGAGGAAGGAGCTAGCCTTAATTGGGATGTTCCGATAAGAGAGATGAACCAACTTTAATGTACGAGCTACATAGTTTGGTTCGAAGTCCATTACCACTTCGCGCCTCATACGAAAGAGTAAGCGAAATTAAAATCGCATTGTTTAGATTGACAGACACAAAAGAAATCGAACAACAAAGCGATGACAGAGATAACAACAAAAGACGGAACAATAATTTTCCGGTTATCATGCCCAAAGAGGCAGATGGGAAATACGAAAATAAGGGTAAATACTCCTCAAGCCTCCAAAACAGAGGGCAGATGAATAATGTGCGCTCAGAACCACAATTAGATAACTACAGCGAACAAGCAAATTTTCAGACAGAAGCCTCAAACAACACCTTTTCCCTATATCGTGTTACATATTGAACCGAACAAACCCTTGAAATTCCTTATAGATACAGGAGCAACATTTTCTTTTATAAATCCGAAACTAATAACCCAGGAAACTAATATCAAAACAGTGTTAAACACACTTTCCTTGCACAAAAAAACCATTTTACTTCTCTTTAAAGAGTTCTCCAATTTTACTTCGTATTCATTATTACTGTTCAATTTTCATGACTACTTTGACGGACTCATCGGAATAGACATTCTTAAACAACTTGGAGCTATGGTAAACATTCCTAAACAATCTCTAAGCATAACAAGTAAGAACGTTGCCTTAGGACGAAACCTAAAGCGTGAAACTCGTTTCCCAGAGGGGTATCTGGTATTTTAAATTCAATAATTTTTCTCAAATTTTGCATTTATGTAGATTCATGTGAATTTTCTGCAATTTCAATTTTTGCAAATATAACTATGTGAATGAATTAGCATTTTTATAAAATGTAAAAAATTCAATAGAATCATATGCTGAAAGTTTCATCAAGTTCCGTTAAGTCAGTCGCAATCTATTAAACAAAACGTTTGGCCAATTATGACACGCACGCGTTAAGCAGCGACAGCAAAATATATTTACATTTACACATATGTACATACATTGAAACGTGCAAGCGCGTTTGCTTATGCACGGTCACAAATAAATTCAGCGCCATTCATTCTAGCATATTCTTCAACCAAAATTGTTATTGAGTTTGTTTTGTTTTGCATTTTCAGCCCATCGTTAGTTTTGTATTTGTCAAATATCGCCCTTTATACGCATACATTCAAACCGACCACCGTTTTTGTATGTACACATATAAATACATATGTTCATATGTGCTCATTTCAGCATTTTCTAAGAATTACAATTGCGATTGATTTATGTTTATATTGTGTTTGCATTAACAGCAGCTTCTTTAGTTTTGTATTTGTCAATAGTCGCCCTTGTAGTGAAGTAGTTTCGGATTTGACAACATGCAATGCAAAACTTACGTGGCGCAGCAGGTAGATGAAAAGCGTGTAAGCAAAAGGGTCCGCGTTCGAGACGCGGCGGCGACGGCATGAAAATAGTTGCGCAGCTGTTCGTGCCTACATACATACATACATACCTGTTGGGACCTATCGTCAATTTTTTTGTGTGTGAATAATTTTGTTCGGACTAAGTCGATTACACAAATATCGGTATTTGATATTTACATTTTTTGTCAGGGTCACACACAAAAAAGAAAATAACATAACTGACCTAGGCTATACGAAAAATGATAATTTTAGCAGATAAATTATTTGCAGAACTTCAACATTAAATCAAATTACATATATTTCTCAGAAATGCCGTTTGTCGTCTTAGCAATTCTTATTAAGCTTATTTATATAGGTGGCACAGGCATATGAATTTTGCTGCTGGGCGTTACAAATTTTGTTGCCAATTTGCCACGCCCCCAGTAGGCGTAGACATATCATATTTGGCAAGTTCCTAGAAGGAGTCGAGGGTAACGTAACTGTAAAGTTTGGATGCTTACACTCCAAAAATGTGAAAGTTACAGGGTATTTTTTCGATATACCACGCCCCCGAAGGGGCGTAAGATTTATTTTTGAGGAATCAATAGAGGAGGCCCCCAGTAACACAAACATCCAATTTGGAATCGTCTAGTTCTAAAACTGTAGGAGCTATAATCTTGGGATCTTGGGTTGCTTATCCGAGTATATATATCAAATTTCAAGTCTCTAGCATCAATAGTGCTCAAAATATAGCTGATCTTGTAAAATCACTATATATTCAGATCCGATTTGCCACGCCCCCAGTGGGCGTAGACATCAAATCTTTTTATGAATCTTTATAGAATCGTAGCGTTAAGTTACGTGCCAAATTTCAGCATTCTAGCTTTAAAACTGTAGAAGTTACAGTTTTCCCGATTTGCCACGCCCCCAATGGGCGTAGATATATCCGCCATATCTTTTTGAGCTTGGGTGGTCAACGCAAGTATACATTCAAAATTTCAACTCTCTAGCTCTTCAACTAATATGATTTCTATGATTTCTATTAACTATGGGCGCAACCATTTTCCGATTTGCCACGCCCCTAGTGGGCGTATCCGGAAAATCTTGACACTTTATAATTCGAGGGTATACACAATAGCGTAGAAAAATATTGCATTCATACGGACAGACGGACAGACGGACAGACGGCCAGACGGACAGACGGACATTTCACAAAACCAATATACTCTTTTTCCCTTTGGGAAACGAGTATAAAAACATTCAAGATACAAATTGAATTAGAAAGAAAAATATTACCCACTCTACACACTATAGAAGAAGAGTCAAAGAAAATCATTCCGATAGCTGTCAATTTAAAAGACGGCAGATTTTGAACCCACCTCAATCTCTAAAGAAGTATTCATATCAGGCGGAATGCCTTTCGGCCTTACTAACGCTCCTGCCACGTTCCAAAGAGTTATGGACAACATTTTAACAGATTTAAATTGCAAATACTGCCTAATATATCTAGATGAAATAATCGTTTTCTCATCTTCACTTCAAGATGACATTTACATTTACATACAGTGTTCACTAAACTTAACATCGCAAATCTGAAGCTCCAACCTAGTAACTCAGACTTCCTAGGAAAGGAAATTGAATATTTGGGGCACATTGTCACAAATAAGGGAATCAAACGAGAGAGAGTTCTCAGTTGAGAGTGTTGACGCGGCTTTTTTGTGCTCTTGAGTTTTAATTAAATTATCACTTATTATTTTACTATAATTGTCACACTATCGAGTTTGGATAACTTTGGATAACTATCATTACATTGCTGTGCAAGGTTTGATCCGTTGTGCTTTGTGCTTCAGTTATTACCGATTTTCATTTTCGGTTTTGGTGCATCGGCGATAATAGGAATAGATTTCATAAAAAAATTCAATTGTCAATTAGATAGTTCCGAGAATTGGTTTATACTTAGACAACAAAAACTTACATACCATATTTATGTTCCGATAACATTTAGTTCTGGTAATAATTCAGCACTTCTACCAGCAAGATCTCAAGTGGTATGAAAAATAGAGTTATCTTCAGCAGAAGAAAACATTTTAATTCCCAATCAGGAAATTAAACCGGATGTCTACGTTGCAAACACAATTGCACAACCCAAAATACTTATGTCCGATTCCTAAACACAACAAATACATGCCAGACGTATATTAACAATTTGAAATTTGAATCACTTCCGAACTATGAAGTAGTTCAAAACCTCAAAGATAACATAACAGAGTCTGTAATGAAAAAATTAAAAAAAATTGCCCATAGTTATTTAAGAAAAAACTTGAAGACATATGCACCCAGTATAGTGACATGCTCGGACTTGAAACCGAACCAATCACAACAAACAAATTCTATAAACTTAAGAATGATAAACCAGTATATATTTAAACAAGTAAGAACGTTGCATGAGGGCGAAACTAATGCATGATACTAGTTTCCCATAGGAGCATCTGGTATATTCAATTTAATAATATATCTCAAATTTTGCATTTATGTAGATTCATGTGAATTTTATACAATTTAAATTGTTGTTACATTTTGGATATCGGCTCTTTTAACTAATTACCTACCCCCTCATATACTGCCAATTGAAGGTCTGTTTCAAATATAACTATGTGAATGAGTTAGCATTTTTATAAAATGTAAAAAATTCAATAGAATCATATGCTAAAAGTTTCATCAAGTTTCATAAGTCAGTCGGAATCTATTAAACAAAACTTTTGGCCAATTATGACACGCACGCGTTAAGCAGCGACAGCAAAATACATTTACATTTACACATATATACATTGAAACGTGCAAGCGCGTTTGCTTATGCATGTTCACAAATAAATTCAACGCCATTCATTCTAGCATATTCTTTAACCAAAATTGTTATTGAGTTGTGTTTGCATTTGCAGCCGCTTCTTTAGTTTTGTATTTGTCAATAGTCGCCCTTGTAGTGAAGTAGTTTCGGATTTGCCAACATGCAATGCAAAACTTATGTGGCGCAGCAGGTAGATGAAAAGCGTGTAAGCAAAAGGGTCCGCGTTCGAGACGCGGCGGCGACGGCATGAAAATAGTTGCGCAGCTGTTCGTGCCTACATACATACATACATGATGGGTTCTATCGTTAATTCATTGGTGTGGAATAATTTTGTTCGGACTAACTCGATATTTGTGTAATCGATATATGACATTTACATTTTTTGTCATGGTCAGACACACAAAAAGAAAATAACATAACTGACCTAGGCTATACGAAAAATGATAATTTTAGCAGATAAATTATTTGCAGAACTTCAACATTAAATCGAATTACATATATTTCTTAATATTTCTCAGAAATGCCGTTTGTCGTCTTAGCAATTCTTATTAAGCTTATTTATATAGGTGGCACAGGCATATGAATTTTGCAGCTGGGCGTTACAAATATTGTTGCCAATTTGCCACGCCCCCAATGGGCGTAGATATATCCGCCATATCTTTCTGCACTTGGGTGGTCAACGCAAGTATACATTCAAAATTTAAACTCTCTAGCTCTTCAACTAATATGATTTCTTAACTATGGGCGCAACCATTTTGCGATTTGCCACGCCCCTAGTGGGCGTATCGGGAAAATCTTGAAACTTTATAGTTCGAGGGTATACACGAGTATATGTTCCAAATTTCAAGTCTCTAGCTTCAATAGCGTAGAAAAATATTGCATTCATACGGACAGACGGACAGACGGCCAGACGGACAGACGGACGGACAGCAAGACGGACATTGCACAAAACCAATATACTATTTTCCCTTTGGGAAACTAGTATAAAAACCGGTATCCAAAAAATAAAAAACAAAATAGAAATTGCATAAAATTCACATGAATCTATATGCAAAATTTTAGGGGTCTATAGCTCTAAAGGTGTGGGAGATATAATTTTATAGCCTGTTTTCGATAAGCTTTAAAATCGATAACAAAACAAAAAAAAAAAAACAGATATTGTTTGTTGGTAACAAACTTGACCTGCGCGTGCTATCCAAGGACTCAACAAAAACAGTCTCTAGCTTGTCTAGATGCTTCAATCGGCGCGTTCAAACATACGGACAGACGGCCAGATGGGCTCAGGGTATAAAAAGATACCGATAAAAGAAAAACAAGTAAGAACGTTGCCTTAGGGCGAAACCTAATGCGTGATACTCGTTTCCCATAGGGGCATAATGTATATTAAATTTAATAATATATCTCAAATTTTGCATACCGATTCATTTATTCATTCATTCATTTCAATTTTTGCATATATAACCATTTGAATGAAATCATTTTTATAAAATGTAAAAAATTTAATAGAATCATGCTGAAAGTTTCATCAAGTTCCGTTAAGTCAGTCGCAATCTATTAAACAAAACGTTTGGCCAATTATGACACGCACGCGTTAAGCAGCGACAGCAAAATATATTTACATTTACACATATGTACAAACATTGAAACGTGCAAGTGCGTTTGCTATGCATGGGCACAAATAAATTCAACGTCATTCATTCTAGCATATTCTGCTGCCTTCAGCGGCAGTGATATATAATAAAAATATATGTACTTTGGCTTAAGATTTCTTTTGCTTTTACAGAGCAATTGAATTTGAACGAACAGGTCAGAGCGGTTCTCTACTCTGTTGCTCTTGTTGTTGTAGTTATGGTTGTTGTAGTTGTTGTTGTTATAGTTGCTGTTGTTGTTGTAGTTCCTGTTGTAGTAGTTGTTTTTATACCCTGAGCCCATTGAAAATGGGAAGTCAGGGTATAATGGTTTTGTTAAATGTATGTAACAGGCAGAAGGAGGCGTGTCAGACCCCACAAAGTATATATATTCTTGATCAGGGCGACGAGCTAAGTCGATTTAGCCCTGTCCGTCTGTCTGTCCGTCCGTCTGTCCGCCTGTCCGTCTGTTCTTCTGTCCGTATGTTTGAACGCGTCGATTGAAGCATCTAGACAAGCTAGAGACTTGAATTTTTTTTGTTGGGTCCGTGGATAGCACACGCAGGTCAAGTTTGTTACCAAAAAAGATATCTATTTTGGTTGTTTTGTTATTGATTGTAAGCCTTATAGAAAACAGGTTATAAAAATATATCTCCCACACCTTTAGAGCTAGACCCCTGAAATTTTGCATATAGATTCATGGGAATTTTATACAATGTCTATTTTTTTTTTTTTTGGATAACGGCTCTTTTTACTAATTACCCCCCCCCCCCCCCTCACCAAACCCTGCCATCAAACACCCATTGAGAGTCTGTTGCAATTATAACCATGTGAATAAATTAGCATTTTTATAAAATGTAAAAAATTCAATAGAATCATATGCTAAAAGTTTCATCAAATTCCGTTAAGTCAGTCCCGATTTATTAAACAAAACGTTTAGCCAATTATCACACGCACATGGCAAGCAGCGACGCGCAGCATAAAACATATACACATACACATACACATACATTGAAACGTTCAAGCGCTTCTGCTATGCATTTGCACCAATACATTCAAAGCCATTCATTCTAGCATATTCTTCAACCAAATCTGTGTTTGAATTGTGTTTGTATTTTCAACCGCTCTGTAGTTTTGTATTTGTCATATATCGCCCTTTACTCGCATACATTCAAACAGACCACCGTTTTTGTATGTACACAAACACATACCTTCATATGCGCGTATTCCAGCATATTCTAAGAATCACAATTGCGATTGATCTGCTTCTTTAGTTTTGTATTTGTCACATATCGCCTTGTAGTAGTACTTTGCGTTTTGCCAACAAGAAACGCATTACTGGTGTAGCGTAGTGGACAGACGCAAAGCGCGTAAACGAAAGGTCCCGAGTTCGAATCTCAGTGTGACGACAGCGTAACTTTTAAATTTTTTTTTTTTTAATTTATAAACATGAGGTGGTTGTGCTAGTTGAGATTATACGCTCTAACGTTGCATATGTACTAAATAGATGTAGGTTCGAGTCCAGGTGCGGTGATGTTTGTTTTTCTTCTTCTTTTTTTGTTGATTTGTTTATTTATTTAATTATTTATTTATTTTTGATTTACATGCATTCTAGTTGAATAAAATTTAAAATTATAATTTAATTTTGGAAAATTTAATGTTATATGCAAGCTATATAGCGTATTAAACAATGCAAATCGGACGGGGCTCAGGGTGTCTCCTAGTCGGGCACCTCCGACTAGAGTTTTCTTTCTTGTTTTTATTCTGTATTATTGTTTTTACTTGTTATATCTTATTGCTTCTCTTCGCTTCCGAAACGCGGTTTATCTGTATTCGTGCCCGGTTCGGTTGAAAAAGCTTGCCATTTCGTCAACTTCTTTACTCACTCTCCGAGTAATCGTCTGTCCCTAACGCAAACCTTTCCGACAGCTAACTTCTAGTTAGTCTCCATGTCAGATCGTTGTAGCCGATCGCAACTGAGTGCACCTCCTTCGCGTTTTATCAAGCGCAGTTCCTCTTCGTCTCCCATTCCGTCCGGGAAACAGCTGACTTCCAGCACACTCAAGCGTAGTCCGGTGGTAACTCGATCCGGTCCAAAGCCCATCATTCCGTTGACTAAAATGTCGCTCTCCGAGTTTATTTATGCTGCGGACAGGCTCATTAAGTTTGAGGCCCGCATCGACCATTCCGGCGAGACTGTTTCGACCCCTGCAGATCATCTCCAGGCCTTAGAAATCCGACGGGATCGAGTCAAGGTCCTGTGGGAGAAAACCGAA